>CAOLHI010004574.1:0-108203 GCA_948474755.1 Ctenosaura bakeri
AAGTGATAAAATAGTAAATACCAAAATGTGTGTGTGTGTGTGGGAAGGGGACTGAAGTATGGCCATTTCCGCAGTAGAGTGTTATAGCGCTATGATTCCACTTTCAACACCCTATGGAATCCTGGGGTTTGCAGTTTCGGGCGGAGCCGGCTGGCCCTACCGAAACTGCAAACCCCAGGATTGCATAGGATGTTGAAAGTGGAATCATAGCGCTATAACACTCTAGTGTGGAAATGGCCTATGTTAGGGAGAACAGGCGCTGAGGAGCCAAACCAGGTGAGCAAAAGCAGAGGAGGCGGTTTGGCATAGTGGCCCTGTACTTCCTCTCTCTCACCCATCTCCTTCCTTAGGTGTGGGAGAGGGCTTGTGGTGCTGAGAAATCAGTTTATGAGCCGTCTTTAGCTTGCCTAGCAATAGGAGGTGAACCAGAGGTGGGTTTTTAAAAGGCTGCACAGCCTGAGATTGGAGCTGCTGAGACAGAAAATTCCTTCTGGAAAAGAAGCACTTGAGGTGGGGAGGCAGGGGTTGAAGAAACTAAAACGCACAAATGTGGAAGGCCAACTGTATTTTCTTCTCTCCATTTCCACAGCTGGCATATTGCTGTCAGCCTACTCTAAGGACTTGGTGGTTTTATGAGTAATTTAGATTGTTGCTGCTTTATTTTTATAAATATTTTCATTTGCTTGTGATAGCCTGATAGTTCTTTGAGAAAACAGAAAGTGGGTACACACGTGATGTACTTCCTTTTACCTTCAACCAGCAAACACCTGGAGATAGAAAACTGGGAGAGGAGAACCAGAGTTTGAACCAATTCTGTAGAGAATTTAATTAATTTTAAACAATAACTTTTTTTGCCTTCTTACATGTGTGTTTTTTAGAATGTATATCTATTTTTATTTTAGTAACTTCCTTGAGTCCCAAATCTGGGGAAACAGCATTATACTTTTATTAGTACCAGTGGTGATAGTAAAATATGTGAAGAGCTGAGCACACTGTCCTTATTAAGCACTGTCTTTTCTTGCACCTTTTTGTCTTTGAGGGAAATAATAAGACACTACAGACAATTTAGGCCTGGATACATTCATTCCTGGATGATCCTAGGCTCTCTGATATCAACTTGGTGTCCTTTTCTTCTCCTTCTTTTCTTCGGGCTTTCCAGGTGCAGCAGGCTTGCCTTCCACATCCAGTTGCCATACAGTTTCCTACACTTACCATATGTTGAAGCAGCTGTGCGCTACACATACCAGAAAGACTACTGTGGCAATTGTTCCTGGTACTATTCTAAGAGCAGCCAGGAGGTAGGAATTTCTCACTCTTATTCTACTTAAGCCAGACATTGTTTTATTTGCCCAGCCTGATCTTTTGACTAGGAATTCTGGAAGACTTCCAACAGCTTCCTTTTCACAACTGGAATGAGACGGCAAAAATAGGATATTTTTAGAATTAGTTCTTGATACATAACTGTGATCCAGTCAGCTTCCTTGTATGGAAATGGGAGGGAGGGACTATAATCGTTTTTTCCTCAGGCAACAAAGGCCATTTCCACACTAGACTGTTATAGTGCTATAGTGCTACTATTCCATTTTCAACATTCTATGGAATCCTGGAGGTTGCAGTTTAAGGAGGGGCCTGAGGTTGTTGAAAATGAAAAGGTGCGCAATTGTCGCCTGCCAGCCCCTGGAGCATCGTGCGATTGTGAGTGTGTCGTGCAGATTGTTCCTCACAGTCACGCGATGCTCCAGGCCCTCTTTCGCATGGAAAATGCCGTGCGAAAAGGGCCCTAGATGGGTAAAGCAATAATTAGAGTACAGCTTATTTTAAGGACCTGCTTAACTGATACAGTTGAGGGTGTGGAAAAATCTGAAGGAATGTAGTTAGGGGTTTAGGTGAATGAGATAAAGGTTATAGCAGGACAAAAAATGGTGAGAGATGCACCAAGTTATTTCCCAAATAAGGGTGAGATAAGAATAGAAAGGCTCAGTAGAGAGTTAGAGCTGGAGTTGAAAAAGGGAGCAAAGTTGTGGAAAACGGAATTCATCAGAAGCAAAAATGGAGGGGGATCAGTTGTTGTTTGGCTTCTGCTCTGCCAGTTTCATTACTTTTGTGAGATCTTGTGTATCTCTCAGTTTTCCCAGTATCTCTCCCCCACCAAACCCCCTCTTCCTTGGGCCATTTCCACCCTCATAGAAGTCTAGCAATTAATTTTTAATTAAGAGGGTAGTATATTTTTGTTCAAACCAGTTGCACAGAACTTAAATATGAGCAGACTTTCATTGTTCTGAAATCAAATACTGCAATACTACAATCTGTCTCAGACTGTTCCCACCATACGTAGGATGAAAGCAAATGTGCCTGCTTACACAAGTCTGTGTATGCTCTTTGGTTGTGTTGAAAGCATTGCTTTCTCTCTTCCTTGCTTCTTATGGATCAATACAGTTGGCTCTAGATTCCAGTGCATTTTTTTCTGCCCTCCCATCACAGTTTCAGGCTTTTTTGCTTTTTTTTTTTTGCATACCCATGATGTCCATCCTGTTTATTCATTCCAGAATTTATCACCTTTTATTAACCACAAAAATGTGAAACATTTCTTTGAGGGAGTGGTTCCTATCTGTCTCAATGGCCAGCAAATCAATGCACTCTAAAAATCTGGTTATAGAAATGGGAAATGACTTCCTGATTGTTAGAACAGTGAGACCACCAATCAGTACTTGACAGCTAACTTCTCCTGAAACAAGAAGGGACTTTGGCCCCTACATTCAATTCACTTTGGACATTTATATGTTTGTCCAAGAACATGTATGTGAATGTACTACTTGAAATATCTGTCTTCCTCCTTAACATGTCGGTCTATACTCTGAGACCATCATTCTGAATCTATCTGTATAAAATATTAGAACCTGATATTATGTTCACAGGTGAATAGCACAGCAAGTACTCAGATGATGACAACAACTGAAGCTACCAGGATCAAAGAGAAAAGCCTGCCCAACCACAAGCATGAAGAAAAGAGCCAAGAGGCACCTAACACAGACTACATAGTCCACTAATATTCACAACATGGAGAAGTTAGCAGACAGAAAGCTTTATATTTGAGCAGCACAGACCAGCCTTTTCACCACTCTCAGAGTCACCCGAAGAGGCACCAAACAGAGGAACCCTAGTAAAACCTTTCAAATTACATGAAAATAAAATAGGCGTACAAAAAAAAAAAGAAACAATTAATCAAGCAATTTAAAAGAACAGGATAAAAAAGTACCAGCCAAGGAAAAAAAATGACAGTTCCTTTTTCAACAGGTCAAGTGAACAGAGTATCCCAGTTCCAGCCTAGAATAGGACAGACTCCCAAGACCTCTGTTTGATAGCACAGAGTATAACATGGCCTTTTCATTTCTGACATGTAGTACTGGAAAGTATAACCAGGCATCCCTGACTAGAACTGTCCTCTCATTTTGAATCTGTTGGCAATTGCAAATTCAGCCACTCTGTTCCACAAAACCAAGAGTGTCATTTATCTCAAATTCAGACATATTTTTAGGGCTTTTGGATTTTTGTGTTGAGGATTGCCTCAAGTAACCGTCTTGCCTTCTGGAAGAACACACTGATGTTACAGTCTTCTCTTCTGCTGAAAAGCCAGTGTTAATCCTTACTTCTATTTGCTTTTCCTGCTTTTCTGCACTTAATGAAGCATGTAGTGTAAACTAGTATATTGCAGTCACTGCAGGCTGACACTTTGCAGAAGAGTGTGTAAACAGGTGGAAGGACGGGATCAGAACCCATATTGGTGACTAAGTCAGAGGACAGAAATCAGAGAAGGCTAACTTTGGAGCTTAAGGTTTTTATACACTAAATTTCGTACACATGAACTGTTAGCCTAAAGACTGTGACATTTGCTGTGCTGCTGTATGAAAAGAGCATCTGAGGTTTGTGAGAATGGAAATTGCGAGATGTTGAAACTGCACATAGCAGAGAGGTGTAGGATGAAGTTGGAGTAAGCGATTATGTGCTGAGAGTTAATCTGTGCCAATTATCAGAGTGTAAAAATGGTCAAAAGTGGTAAAGCTATCCTGGGAAAAATTATGGAAATAAATTTCCTGAAATGAATGTGTTCCATGTCTTTCTCATAATGCATTCATTGTATGAGAAGCTTACAAATGTAAGAGATAACCACCAGAATCCTGTTGGGGCTTTACACTTATGCACTTAAATGCACTTATGTCTGCAACAGTTAAAACTGCACAGTTGTGTAATGACCGTATGCAATAGAGACTTGTGTTACATAACTATATAGCAGAGCTGGCGAAGTGGCTGATGTGTATTGGTGCACAGTTCACATCAGGCAGAGGTGCAACATGCATCAGTGCACATTGGTGTGCGTAGCACATCAATATGCATTGTTCACTGATACATAGCATTAATAGCATGACACACCAATGCACATTGGTCCAGATGTATATCAGACATTCTTGCTAGTGTCCTGTTATGCACCTTTGCAATTCAGTAAAGTGGCTTCTTAGTGCCTCTGCTACATAGCTAGGTATTCGTGAAATTACAGAACATAACAGCATATAAGATTCTGGCGAACATTTATTTCAAACATATCCAAACACTGTGGGACAGTCGTCAGCTTCAGGATATGAGATGTTCCCACAGGATAAATGTATAAGACATACCAAGTATATATGTAGAACTAGTTATGTAGAACTATCCCTGGTTTTTAAGAACCCTTATGCTGTTTGCTTATTTTAAAAGGTTCTTAGTGCTATTTGCTGTTTTGTTGGTAGGTATTGTATCCAACAATATGCACTCTTTAAATTTTCCCTGCTTACTCTCTGAAGTTTAACATAGCTACAACTACAAATATGTCAGGAGTTGATGGGGGGAAATCCACCCTCTGTATCCAGTCCTGAAGTAGCCATTTACAAAGTAGTAGCCTTTCCAGGTATCACATCAAGCATCATTGTTGTGCTACATATATTTCTTCATCCCCATATAGAGCAATGCAGCTCTATGTACAAAAAAGCACAATCCATTACTAACAGGTAATGCTGATATAAATCAACCCACCACCTTAGCAAAGTCAACAGGACAAATCTAGTGGCAACTTTTCATAAAATAGTAAGGTTATGGCATGATTTTTAATAGTCTCCATTAATTTTTAATATATTCCTTCTGGTGGATAAAGAGGCCAACCCTGTTTTGACAGGACTCACTACATATATTGCATTAGTAATCTTTCGTGAAATGTTCACGACTGATACTCTGTTGCTTATATATATTATGGAATTCCAAGAGACATTTATCATCACAGTATTCTGTGCCATCCCACAATCTATGCCATTATGTGTTTATTATAGGAATGTTTATCTAAACATTAAAATGGTAACAGTACATACATGACAACAATGCAAAATGGTAAAAGGAGAAAAGTAAAGCAATATTTAAATGTTACTACCTTAAGGGCCCAGGAAAATTAAATTTCATTTGACTTCCCAAAAAACTAGACTTGGTGCCAGGTAAGTTTTTTTTCCTTAGAGAAAGCATTCCAGAGGCAAGGCAGCACAATTGAAAAAGTTCTGTTGAAGGCTACTTCATACCTTGTTCTGAAAGTGAGGATATTTGAAGAAGAGCCTCTATGATCCCCAAGAATGATTGTTGGAACCAGTGAAAATTGTTTTATAAAGGCGTTAGATAAATTAATGGAGGACAAACCTATCACTAGCTCCTAGTCATGATGGTTATATGCTACCTCAAGTAAAAGAGGCAGTATACTTCAGAATACCAGTTGGTGAGGGACATTAACAAAGATGTTTATCGCCTTCATGTCCCACATCTGGATTTCCCATAAGCATTTGACCACTATGCGAAATAGAATGCTAAGGTAGATAGGTGTTTGGTCTAAGGCAGCTGAGTTTGTTAAAAAAAACTCTGGTCCCCACATATTAGGTTAATTCCATCATCTTGAGTAAACCAAAGAACGAACTAAGAGCCAGACTGTAATTGTTTCAAGACTGGGCAGATTTGTTCCCTGTGCCGGGTCCCAGTTATTAACCTAGCTGCTATATTTTGTTCTGAGTGTAGTTTGCATTTGTCTTCATCATTAGCTCCTCTCAGTGTTCCTTTTACTTAAGAAATAGCAGTCTCTTAAGTGTTCAAATATACTTCTGGTAAGTTCCATTTCTTCATCACACTGTTGTTGGGGATGAGTGAATATAATTAAGATTAATGTGTTACTATTTTTGAAGTATATTTGTGAGGATTATAATATGCAATGTTAGACTATTTCTACCAAATCAACTGGACACCACACTCCATTTTGTGGGTTAGCAAGACTTAGAATGCAACTTCCTATGTAGTTATCTGGATTTCATTTTCTAAAATGCAATGTTCTGTACAGCTTCCAGACATGCCTATTGGTCTGTGAGACATTCTTTTCAATTATCCCAAGCATTTAGATGGCACTTAGGCAAAATGGATTGCACTGAAGCATTCTTATTTGTACTCAATTATGGGTGAAATTGTTCTGTCTTCTATGAATACATATTCTGTTATTATTTTGCAAAAGGACACCTCCAGGCTAAATGGAAACAATTATTCATGTTTTCTCATACAGTACAGAGAAAAATCTAAAGTGGCTAACCCCAGTATTAAAAATTGGCAGCCATAATATCTATGGCAAGTTGAGAACGATAAAGGCATTTTTACCCTGTCTCAGTTACTAAATTCACAAAAGTTATCTTTCTTGTGGGTCTTAAAAGCAAAATGCTTCCTTCCTAATAATCCATAGTGGCCTTACAAATAGCTTAATATATTTTACTAGGACTGATAAATGTGCCATTTCCCAAACCAGGTTCATGTTTTGCAACTTAAACTGGTTAATTTATTGGAAGGAGTTACTTTTTGTCCCAAACAATGTTCCTGCTGCATCAGCATGGATTAAGAGAGTCCAGTGCTAGCCACCTACCTTTGTGACACATACTGAGGGAGCCATTTATATTAGCTATACTTGATGGCTTCTGGAAATGGCATCAGCAAGACAAGATGGCAGTAGAATTAAACAGTTGGTGTGTTGCTCTGGAGTGGATTAGAAGGTAGGTTAAGGCTCATTTGGGTCTACCATCCTAATGTGTTCACTGGAGTACCAATGCAGTTACTCAGTATTTTTCTCTCCTAGGTGTAGATCCAGACAAAAATGTTAGAACTGAGGAAGACAAGACCAAGGAGGACGAGAAACACTATTCACGCTATAGAAACACCATGAAAACCATTGCCTATAAGTATGGGATAGTGGGAGAAGAAAGAAGGAAGACAGTAAAGATGGAGACAGAAACCAAGGCCCTTTCCGCACCTTACCTTTTTCCAGCGGTGGGGTGAGGGGATTGTGTGAGCAGTCTCCAGCAAGAGGCTCTTGTGTCTGGGGTCCTTCAGCTCCACACGAGCTGCCTGCTTGCGTGAGAGCCCCACCTCTTCCTTCCACAGCGCAGCCTGGGAGTTTCCCAGGCTGCACTTGGGCAGGAAGCGTGACCGGTGTGGCTCTGGAGGTTCCACATGCCAGGTAAGTGCGCACGGGGCCTGAAAGCAATGTGTGATCACACACCATTTTCGGCTTCTAGCTGAAAATGTAAAGGTGTGCGATTGATGCCTGCCAGCCCCTGGAACATTGCACGATTGTGAGTGTGTCATGCAGATCATTCCTCACAATCACATGATGCTCCAGGCCCTCTTTCACATGGAAAATGCCGTGCAAAAAGGGCCCAAGAAGGGAAATGAGAGGCTTGGCAAAGAGTCTTGGGCGGTGGGTAGAAGGCAGCCTTCTAGGCTGTAAAAGGGCTTTGGTAAGCTTGTTTGTTTCTCACAAGGGAATAAGGAAGGAAATTAGTTAACTTTTCTTTTTTTAATTGGAGAGCAGTTGTAGTGTACAGAGTTCTGACAATATCAAAATAACATGGGTCTGGCTTCCAATCTTTTTACTGATTCTTTTTGCTAATGAACAAATGTAGTTTTGTTCCCTGTTGCTCAGACTGGTCTATGATGGCATGATGTATTTGGGATTATGGCCAACAAGGTCCTCCTTTTTGCTGGCAGCATACTTGTTACAGATTAGTTTACTTAATATAGATATTTCTGGTAGTTCTGATTGTTGGCAATATGGAGAGTTAGAGGCTAAGCTATACACATGTGTTGTTGTGTGCCTCCAAATCATTTCCAACTTACAGTGACTATCATGGGGTGTTTGTGGCAAGAATTATTCAGAGGGAGTTTGTCATTGCCTTCTTCTGAGGCTGAGAGAGTATGACTTGCCCAAGGTCACCCAGTGTGGTGTCCACATTTGAGCAGGGGATTTCAAAGCTCTGTCTCCAAGAATTCTAGTCCAACATTCAAACCCCTACAATATGCCGACTCTCCAGTGTGTGCACGTACTGGAGCTATAACATACTGTTGGCTTTTGGAAACATGTCATACAATTAATCAACCTCATACTAGGCACAATCTTTGAAGTCCTCTTTGTTCAGTTTCTGCTTGGTCACCTTTCAACCTATACGTTTTGTTCTACATATTTTTATTCTTCTTCTTGCTCTTCTCTGAATCCTCTCCAGCTTGTCTATATTCTTCTTAAAATGAGGCACCCAGAACTGAACACAGTACTTCAGATGAGGCCTGATCATCTCAAACTATAGCAGGATTATTACTTCCTTCAAACTGGAATCTGTGCTTCTACCAATTCAGGCTAAGATAGTATTTGTCTTTGCTGCAGCATCACGACACTGGCTCATGTACAAGTTATGATCAACAATAATCTCAATGTCCTTTTTGCATGTAGATCTGCCAAGCCAATTATCTGCCATCCTATACCTGTGCATTTGGTTTTTGTGGCCTAAATGCAGAGTTTTACGTTTGTCTTCGCTGAACATTTTATTAATTTCAGCCCAGTTTTCTAGTTTATCAAGGTCTTTTTGAATTCCTGCATGACTTAACAGAAAACTAGAGAATGGATTTTTAATAAGTCTGAAAAGGCCCAAGACCATAATAGCTGGGACGTAATTTAATTATTTAGGCTGTTATCCTATACATAGGATACCTTGAAGAACCAGCATGGTGTAGTGGTCTGAGCACTAGACTACAGCCTAGGAGACTAGAGTTCAAGTCCCTGCTTGGCCATGGAAGTACCCTGGGTCACCTTGGGCACCTCACATACTCTTAGCCACAGAAAACCCTGTGATTGGGTCACCTTAGGGTTTCTATAAGTCATAAATTATATGAAGGCACACAATAACAACACATCCTCTCTATTGTCATTGTTGTTCTTGCTGCTGCTGCTTCTGTTATTATATTGTATTGCTTTTAGAAAATGATAAATCTCCATGTGCTACTGATTTTTTAAAGATCAGATAAAACTAATTCTTGCTGAGGAGAGCAAAACAAAGGGCTGCAATGACCTTGGGCTCTCGTCCAACTTTCCTGATACCCTTTTGATCCAGCCTACTGCCCTATGAACCAGATTGCTTGTTTTATGTCCTGTTTGCCTTTGCAGTAAGGGGGAGTCTTTGGTTTACAGCAAAAGTGGAGCAAGATTCTGTTTTCTTAGCATGTTAACTATATACTTGTCAAATATTTGGTAAAAGACATTCTTCAAGAGGCCTCTCAATTTCTCAGCAGCATCTGTCTACTCAGAAGTAAGATCCACAGCAATGTAGCTATTTTACTATATTTGTGCCACAGCTTTCCTTCAAATTGCTCAAGGCAGACATCATTTTCCACACTCTCTGTTTTGGTCTCACAAAAACTCTGTGAAACAGATTCGCACTGAGAGATGGTGACTTGGTCAGGGTCACCAAAACTGAGGTTTCCCCAACTCAAATTCAAAACAGAGTACATTAAAAGTAATGGCATTACCTATAAAGCATTACTTGAGAAAGAGTGGATTAGTGGGGAGTTAACAATGCTCCTTTTGAAAACAGTCTAGTGACTGGTCATGCCATTGTTTTATGATATATGTCAGATAAAACTTACTATTTCTTTTTTTCTTTTTTACTTTTGGAAGCAAAAATGTTTTTCAAGGGATTCTGCCCATTGTAAACTACTTTCTGACTGTTTTATATTCCCACCCACAAACTAAACAGTATTGCTGAGTTACTCCGAGTGAACAAGAAGAAAGGGTAAGTGGCAGCAACAAGCATAGTACCTGCCAAGTTACTTTTCAATTAATTGTCTATCCAGATGCCTCCTTTCTCCTGATACTTTTTTGGGTAGAGAGAAACTGAGAAAAAAAGATTGATTGGTATGATTGTATATATTATAAGCTGAGTATCTTTTCTTAGTTAGGCACTTAGACTGCTGGGGATCCTCGAGGCTGTAGCTTTTTGCTGTTGCTCTTTCAGAAGTATTGGATGTAGGCAGAGTTCAGATCTGCAAGCACATGATTTCTTTGCTCTAAAAATAGTTGTTGTGAATTCTAAACATTGTTTATTCTTTGTGACCTTCCTTCTCCCATACACACACTCACACACTTCTTGCATAGTTTGTTTCTTACTTGACTAGCATCAAGGTTGTGTAAATTTGTTTGTTGATAGTTTAGTTTCCATATATCTTTGTCACTTGGTCTGGAGGCCCTTGAACTTGGCTATCTGAGGAGACAGCTGCAGAAAGAACATCTGTGGAAGTAGTACAGTATTGTATGTGTGTCCTTTTGCTCATAGAATGCACACTGAGACCTATCTGCCTTCACTTCAGGAGATACAGGACTTCTGTCTAGATCCTGGAAAATGAAACTACAGTCACTAAACATTAAAAAGAAGTTGGCAGCCAAGAGATGTGTGTTCCATTGATGCTGAAACAGTATTGTTTTCCCATCTCTTCCTTGCCAGGCAATTTATGTTTTTTCCCTGTTTTCTGGTTGAATTTTAAAGAACACTTGCTGATTAAGCTCACCTAGATGTTGTTAGCAGTGAAGCAAAAGTAAGAGGAAAATATCTAAGGATGATATAGAAAACTGGTTTCTCTGGGGGAAATGGCCTGACTTTCATTCCAGTTAACCCATAAATGTTGAGATGGAATAATTGCTCTCACTGTGATTTCATAAAATTATTACTACTGTTTGCATGAACAGTACAATATAAAATCAACATGTCCCCAAGAATTTCTGAAAGTTTTTTCAACCTCATTCCCTATGGTATGATGAAAGAGGTCTGTTTATGCTTTAATTATATTACAATCTCATATAAGAAAGAATCTTATGAATCTTCGCATGTACAATTTATTAAGTCATTCATGTAAAACAATATTTAGAAATAACTCTTAATCTTATAATAAGGAATGTAGATTGTAAATTGTGCTGGTCTGAGAATCTTTGAGACCCATGACGGTTTACTCACTACATAGGAGTTATACCTACCTAAAGTTGTTTTTTTTGTTTTTTTAAGATCGGTGGTTCTAGAAAGTGTTTGAACTCTGCTCTCTGGAGTCATAGTTCAGTGCTCAAACTATACTATACCATGTTGACTCAGTGTACCCTTCCATATTCACAAATAAATATAGTCTTCCATCCTTAGTCTTTGTATTGAAGTGGCCCCTGGGAACACTGACAAGCAACATGAGAGCACATTCTTTTCCCAAGTGACCTCCTTTCAGTTCTCTGCATTTCAGCAAGAGTCTGAGTTTACAAAGTCTAAAACTACCCGGAATACAGCGAACATTTGTTGAGCATCTTAGATTGCTCCTATGACATGAAAACCCAAGTTAAAGACTGATACACAAGTGTAGTGTAACTCCTTCCCCTGAATATAAATTACTGAGAATGTACATTCTCCTTCCTTGGAGGTTTTTAAGCAGAGGCTGGATGGCCATCTGTCGGGAGTGCTTTGAGGATGTTCCTGCATGGCAGGGGGTTGGACTGGATGGCCCATGTGGTCTCTTCCAACTCTAGATTTCTCTGATTCTATACATGGAAGGTTTCTTCCACTTCATTTTAGAATTTATGCCTGCCTCTCAGTCCTCAGAAGGTTTACTTCACAACGAGCAAGGATCTGCAATTTTACAAGAACAAAGTAACCACTAATTTCCATGTTTCCAACAGCAACCTTTACTGTGGCAGTACTAGTTCTCAAGATAACATACTGACACCTAGTGGAAGAAGCAGCATAGCAATCACTATTTGCATGTGGAAAATGAGATGCCTTGCTTTGTATCTTACACTAATACACTATCATGAAGCCAAAAGCCCTACTCTTTAGTTCAGATAGCTTTTAAGAGCCAGCAAATGTTCCTTATCAAACATTTTAAATTGCCCATTTCTTCCCTTACAAAGCAAAATTTTTATGTATGCTTCTCCATAGATAATATTATTATTAGGAGCATTTCTGAAATAGATCAGAATCCTATTGGTACTCCAGACTAGAGAAGACTTGATCTACCTTGATTAGGATTAGCAATAGGATTCTGGCCATAGCTGTTAAATGAGTTAATAAGGGCTTTCAACTAGTAAGTATTTCTTCTCTTTCGATAAATGTGTAATTTTGTCTGCCCTAGTTGTAACTAGAAACAACAAGAAGGCCAGAAAAGTTTAATTGGTGACTTATGTGTAATACATTTCTCCTGATTTTACTGCTATTGTAATACTTAAATGGTGCCTAATATATATATTCTCTTACTGAGGTGGCTGTATCAAATTAGCTGGTTCACAATTTTTCAAGTGTGTGACTAATGGGAAGGGAAGGTTCTCCAGGAAAAGAAGCACCTGCAGTGAGGGAAGAGAAGGCAGAGAAACTCACAAATAATCAAATCTTTGTTAAGTCAAACCTGCAAATGTGGAGGGCCAACTGTGTAAGAGTTCTTTCTGTGTTTGATCTGGAGTAAGGTTGTTAACTTTGGGAGAATTTAAGTCCTATCTAGAAGGAATATCCTATACTTGTCTATCACAAACAATTGATAAAATAAAGTTCTCAGTTATGTCAAAGAAAAACTCAGTTTCAATTTCTGATATGCAGAAAATGCAGCCAGTGCTTCAGTAGCAACTTTAGATTAGGTGACTAATATGGCATAGAGGAGGAAAGCACATAGTAAAGTTACTACAATCAAAATTCAATTGAGACTCTCTTCTCTCCACTCCATTACTTTTAAGAAAAACTGAACATTAATTTAATACTTGACTTCTGAGATGTTATTTCATGCTATTATGTCCAAAAGTAACCATGTAATTAAAATTTCAGGAATCTTTTCTGAATGGTAGATTACACCATGCACTTAATCTAAATAAGTCAACAGTTCTCTCATACCATATTTCCCCTGTGGCCTTGGAAGGAAATGTTGATCCCTATTCAGATTTGCTAGTGTACATTAGAATACTTTTGTCATTAAGCCTATTACTACACAGAAGAAATTCAGTAAGAAAGATGGGTAAGATACAAATAAGGAAGTGCTGGAGCTATGGAATAAACTGAGCTGAGGCTCATGTTTCATGTTTATCTACATGCATAGTGTGTTAGCTTAAATACATTTCTATGCAACTAGGAACACATGATTAGTCCCATACAGACAGAAATAGATGTAAAGCTTCCAGCTCTTTACATGTCGATATTCTGATATGGAAGCCATACTTGTTGCTGTGGTTGTTGTGTGCCTTCAAGTTGTTTCTGACTTATGGCAAACCTATCACAGGGATTTCTGGACCTGAGTGTGCAATTCACCCAGGTCACCCAGCAGGTTTCCATCATACCAAAAAAAAAGACATGATCTTCCTCTACACCTTCAGAAAGCAGCACTGCAACCTAAGTTACTCTGCTATTAGTATAGTATCATTTCAGAAGGACTATCACATCTGATTTTCATTTTGAGAACTCAATGAATCTGACACAGACCCAACTTTTTTTTCCACAAATTTAATGACGGTACAAAAACAGAAAATCATTTGTTCTACATGCATGACTGACCTAGTTACTTAAAGGATACTGGTCATTAGTTATTCAAATGAGCACAAGTAGCCCTATACACTGGTTAAGATAATTAGGACGTATAATTGATCAATACTTACAGCTATCGCTAATAGGCTTCAGTCCATAATCCATTTACTTCCCAAACCATCCTTCTAGAGTCAACTGGACAGATTTAAAATAAATGGCTTATGAATTGCACCTATAAGTCAATTAGCTCACAATATGGTAGCTCTTTAAATAAGAGATGGGTAAATACAGTCCTGCTTTTGGTCTTGTTACAGAAAAGATTTCTCATATAAAACATGACACACAACATTTATTTCTGCTTGGAGAAGTACTCTTTACTCTGCTTGACATCAGGCTTGATTGTGTCAGCACCAGGATGCCAGCCAGCAGGACACACTGAAGAGATAACATGACATTTTAGTTACTAAGGAGTACAGGTTAAACAAGAACATGTGAAAACTATTTTCTACAAGGTGACTTGTTGTACATAGTTATTTTATCTGTTTGTCCATAGCTGGGAAACTATTCAATTGCAACATATCTAGAACACTAGATGGCCTGATGTTATTTCAGTACAGCATCTCTCTTTGTGCCTGGAATACTTCCAGCAAAAGGAGAGACCAGGAAGCAAGAACAAGGAAATAATGAAGAAAATGTTGAATAAGTGGGTACAAGAAAGGTCTGGGGAAAAAGCACAGTCATAATGGCACACTAGTAAGGGCAAATGATGACTAGACAAGTGCAAACTGAGTGCAGGTAGCAAAAAGAATCTCTCTTTTTCTCCCAGGAAGCTCTCTCGTTTTGGCTCAAGGAAAAACTGAGGTTTCAAAACCCAATCCAGGGCCTATATGAAGAAGACAACTAGTCCCTGGTGTCAGACAATGTCTTCTCCCTCTGTAAAGTAAGAGCATTCTAGCACCACTATAGTTTCATCAGGAGTATAAGCTCAGTCCTAACACTGAGGCAGCCATCGCAGAGTAGATGCTCTTGCCAAGGGAGTGACAACACCACCACCATTGTATTGTTCCATTGTACTAATGGCTACAGAATATTTTCAACAACTTTATCCACCTCTAGGGGACACTGTGGCATGACATCATTTAGTTCAGGGATGAGAAAATGTGACTGAAGATGTTGTTGGGACTGAAGTTCTCATCAGCCCTAACTAGCACAGGAAATTGTGAAGACTGTTGGGAGCCGAAGTCCAAAACCATCTGGAGTGGCATGTTTTGCCCATCCCTGATTTAGAACTAAATACTACTATTCAAATGCTTGTGATTACAATTGGGCACGAGGAAGGGATAAGTAGACTTCATATTGCAGGAGGCTCTGAGAGGGCACAGTATAAAGCCATGCTGGATATCCCAACAAACCCAGAGGGAGAATGAACCACCAATGGGAGTGTCATGATTTTCTTCTGATATTTCATTCCTCTTTCTTTGCAAAGAACTGAGTAACAGCCACTAACATATTTAGGAGTATGTAATGACATAATCCAATACTCAGGATCCTATTGGCACAGGGGTTACATATGGCTTCTTCCCTCCAACAACTCTCAAGTTAATGTGGTGGAGGAAACATTGTTCTGACACCACCTGCTACTCTATTTGCTCTTAACTTTGTCCCACAGAAACAAAAAAGTTAATGAAATGAAGAAGACACCCAGGAATACACACCCAGGAATACTTTTTGTCAATGTCTATTGCAATGCTGTGTTACAAGGAATTACAGTTCTACATTTTCATATATAAGCATTTTAAACAATTCTATAATGCACCTACATTATTCCTTTTTTGTAGACAAAAGGTAACATATTCTCCTTAGAAACTAAGAATTAATTTAAATCTTCCTTTTCCAGAAGAAAGTTTCTCTAGACAGGCAAGTATGAATAATAAAAATCTTACCCTCTCCATGTTTGTCTGTAAACTGAAAAGCTTGAACTAGCCGGAGTGTTTCATCAACAGAGCGACCAACAGGTAGATCATTGATTGTGATCTGACGCAAAGTCCCTTTATCATCTATTATAAAAAGGCCCCTTAAACAGAAATAACACAAGTCACAAACAGTCAGAACTAAGCTATCAGAACATGTATTTGCTACTACAAGAAAATGACAGAACATAGCATGAAGGAGCCTAAGAAATGTAAACCTTTCTGCCATGTGTCTTCCCTACAATTCATGCCCTAGGACTATGAATAGAGTGAGCTTACAACATTCTGAAAGACAGACGTTAAGATTCAACTGGTACTAGAAGTAAAGACTTCCCAATAAATTTGTTATTTAATGTGAGAATTTACAAGAAGCAGAATGACTTCAAGGGGAAATGAATATGATTGCTAGTATTTGTTCCCACAGCTTTTAACTTCAGTATATCCATAGCTGATATACTGCAAAATTCTTGCTCCCCAGCAGTCATCTATCATCCTTTTGCTTGCATAATTATTTTTTCTCACTCATCTGGCCAGAAGGTACACTTCTGACCAGAACACTACACAACATGCAAACTTCACATTAATTTTTATTTCACAACACCTCAAGTATGAGCTAACATTTGGCCAATATTTGCAAAAATATTTGCACATTTTTAAAAAATTTCTTGTTAAATGTTTGTGTAGTGCTTCCAGATATTCACACTGCTTGACATGTATTGAATAGTTACAGACTACATCAGTACTATTGATCAGTATTATCATCTGCCATATTTCAAGGAGGACGAAGCTAAGAGTGTCTCATTTAAGGTCACCTAGCAAGTTCCTGGCAGAGGTGAGAATCAACACTTTGGTCTCTAGCCCGCTGCACCATACTGGTTCAACAAGTTTTTCTACTGGAACTAAGAAAAAATCCCAGTCATCTCATCACACGCAAGTCAAAGTAACAAAGGCCTTTTGTTCACCAATAGATTAAACATCTGGCATGAAAACTGACAGCGTCACTTGATAATGCACATCTAAGAAAGTAATTTATTGATTTGCACAGTACCATGTTTATTAGTATCCTCCCGAACCCTTGGCCCTCTCTTTTTTAAGCCAGATATTGATAGTGCCTTTAGGAAGGCTCCAGATACATATTAGGTTAGTATGTCCACAAACTCCCTTTTCTTCTTTCCACTAAAGAGTGGGGTATAGGTGAAAGCACTGCCTCCTTGTGGAGGGAGGGAGAATCCCTGCCATTAGCAGGGAAAACAGAGAATGCATGTCAACTTGTAACAGTCAAGACAAAAGCTATAGGGAAATGGAAAAGCACCATTCCTGCTCATGTTCTCTCTCCCAATCCTATTAAAAGAATTGTCTCCTGAATTTTCCCAAGCCATCATGCCTAGAAACTAAACTCATATTCCTTTGCTATTTTCTACAGGCTGGTTCTTAGAAATGGAAGTCAGAAGATAAACATGCAATAGAACACTTAAGAAACTACAGCAGCAACCTTACCTGTAAGAAATGCCTTCATCTTCTTTTAGTACTCCATACTCTTTAGCAATTGCACGGTTTGTATCAGACACCAAGGGAATGCGCATACTGCCCAATCCACCCTGTTTTTTAGGAGTGTTGATCCTGTAACAAAGAGACACATTTTAGGGAACACACTATTTTTAGATTTTAAGTAGAAGTCACAGAACCTTTTGGAATGCCCTTGTCCCTCTGTTTCAACTGCAGCATGATTTAGTATTAAGGAATAATATTTTTCCTGTACTTGTAATATCCAGGTACTACTTCCTACATAAGTGGCTCAAGACTACTCCCTCTACTGTCAAGCGCTAACTCTGAATTCAGTGATAGCTTATCAAGTCTCAATTCACTATACTAAAGTGTGCAGGAGCAAATATCCAGTGATCCCACACTGTTCTTTTAATCTCCATGTTCAGTAACTGGGAAGAGCTTAGTGATCCATGGTATCATACTGGATGAACAAGTTAAAATGACATATGTGAATGAAGCCTGGCAGGGTAAGTTGTCTCAACAGTGGCCCTTGGGTTTTCAAATGCAGCAGCTAGCAAGATCCAAAGGGAAAGGGGTTGGATCTACAGTAACCCAAGCCCATGTGAAGGCACCCTGTCTGACCATCTCTTAAGGAGCTGAGTATGCGCATCTAGGAAAGAAGTGAAACACCAAGAAATTATGCTGGTGTACTGCCTGACCAACCCCCTTCCCAGAGTGGTAGGGGTGGTGTTTTATTTTCCATAAACAGATTATTTTGGAGGAGGAGGGATTCTAGCATCCATCTCTACAGCCCAGCATTTTAAGTATCTACCTAGTTCTTACCAGGCAAGATGGCAGAAGTGAGAGTCAACAGAAGCACCAATCACTTCACAGTTGATCTTCCTAAATTCATCAGACCTTTCACTGAATGCAATGATTTCAGTTGGGCACACAAAGGTGAAGTCAAGTGGATAGAAAAAGAATACAACATATTTCCCTAACAAGGAAAAAAAACCAGAGGTTAGCTCTTTCAAGACTGCTTTAGTTCTGTCTTTCTGCAGGGCAGAAGGTTGGATGTGATCCCTTCCAACTCCAAGATTCTATGGCTCTTCCATGAAAATGTTATTTCTACAGCCAAATTAAACTAGCTCAACAAATTTTTACAAGCTACAAATTCCTGAATCCTAACATTAATGACACCTGCTTTATGGTTTCTTTCCTCTGTTTAATTTACTTGGGGATTGAAGGACCAGTACAAATCAAAGTCATGACTCACTGCCAAAGTGGCAGAAGTGAGATACGATGCAATTGTGGGTTTAATTTACACCAGTAACTATGTGGTTTACCAGATGTTGTTGAATCAAAACACCTAGCATTCCTTATTACTGAGGCTAAGGCTGCTGGGAGCTGCAGCCCAATAACATCTGTAGTGCTGCACAGTTCCCACCCCAACTTCAGTAATAGGACAAGCCAGTAATACATGGATGTGCATGCTTTATGAATAGCTGTAACACACTTCTGCCTTGCAAGGATATTACCCTGAGGCAGCTAATTCTGAGTACTGTACCAGCCTGTTTCTACACTCATTTTGAGCACTGGTTTAGTATTAGGATTATCTTAACCACTGTTTCTTAACCATTACTCATCAACATGTTTCGGGCTACATCCTTCAGAGACATATACCACAGCCAATAACAAATGATTCTGGAACTGAAGCCCTGCACGAGGATGGTATATCAGGGTGGTACAGTCTTCTCTATTAAGTTCAGTTAGAAAGGCTCCTTTAGTCATCTTGTGACGAAGTGCCTGCGTGCCCATGGCCGCACCCAAGGTGTTAAATGTCTTAGCTGGGAAAATGATTCTGATGCACTTCAGTCACTGTCTGAAGATTTTTTTTCCTCATCATGATTTCATTTAGCTTGTAACTCCTTATTTTTCTCGAGACCTGTCATCATATCTGAATTTACAGCGACAAAACTAAAAAAAGTAGATGTTATTGTTCCTAAAGATGCTTTTCAATCTGTACTGTTAACCACAGTACATACCTTTTAATTAAAAGCAGGAGAGAAATGTAGGATAGATTTTTATATATACACCCAGTTTAGTACTAGAAATTTTAGCTACTCCCACGAAAGGGAAGCTGGTTAGACATAACTTATGGGGTATCAATTTTATTTGGATCCTAGAACATCTCCCCTGGAGTATCAATTGGGGAATGTCATTCACTTAAATTCTGGGAATTCACACCATAGCCTTCAGCTTTGAGCTTTAGCTCGATGAAGAAAAGGGAGCAGAAGTACCTATTATCACCAAGTTCTGGCACTATGGTCCTATTTATTTACGCATAGAAAACGCCAACAGAGCAATTATATAGAGATGTTTGGTACTGAAGTTTGTGACAGGAATGAATGAGAACATTGTAGCAAGGTGGATGCAGACATTATGAACTTCTAGGACCATTCCCAATGTGATATAGTACAGGGACAGCTTAAGAAAGAAAGAAAAAATGAATGAAAGTATGAGCAAGATAGACAAAAGGACAACTCTAACAGGTACTTGGAGAAAAGTATCCTGCACCCTCCCTCCAGAGTGCTATTGAGTGTACAAAGGAACCCTTCACAAATTAAGTGGTGTTAAAACATGTGGCAAACTTCTGATGTTTCAGACATTAAGAGAGTGGAACAGTAACTCTTGGTAATCTATTCACAATAATGTAGTAGACTGTCAACGTTATAGGAGTGAAACACTGGTTTTATGTAAATAACATCAGGCTAATATTGCTCACAGCTTTGAATCTGTTGCACTTTAGAGCTTGGAAAAGTTTGGGGAACAACTCCCACAACCCCACAGTCAGCATGGCAAATAATCATGTCAGCTGAGAGTTATTGGTAGCTGTCCAATTGTGTGTGTGTGTGTGTGTGTGTGTGTGTGTGTTTAAAAAGGAACTCCCTGATTTTGTTACAGGTCAATGATATGATATACAGTGAACACCCTAATATTTCCCTACTAGAGATTGTAGTTGTTGATCTGTTTTCTCATCTTAAACCCAGAACATACATTTCTTTCAAGACACTAGAAATTAGAACACACATACTTTATACATGTGCATTATTTTTCCAATGTCACCCCAACCCCATCACACTCCCTAAAACCAGCATGCTTTATTTGACTTACCTCTGTAGTCAGAGAGTTTGATATCTTTGAATTGTCCATCAGGCATCACTGCTGTAGCCTGGAAGTCTGGGGCTGGTTTCCCGATGTAAGCATTTCCTGCTGACATTCTGACAGAAGCTTAAGAAAGTTGCAACTTGTTAGATAGACTCTGCACCTTCAAGCTTACCCCGCCCAACCTAGCACAACCTAGGAAATGATCCACACTCATTCTGCTGGCATTGGAAAGGTCACTTTGTATGTCAGAATGATTAGCTGCTGCAAATTTGCATATTTTACAGTACTTGTGATTTCATGACCTCACTGCTTTGAGATAGTGTTTGAGATAGATTGCATAAATTTAAAGTCCAAATTGAAATGTATTGTTAACTATAATGATGGTTACTTCAGTATTTAGGCAGACTTGAGATAAACTTTCACTATTATGTGTAACTATATTCTTTAAACACCAGATCTGCATTACTAAAAAATGGCTGTTAAGCTCACCAAATCCTCTAAGCATACTTCTGCTGAGTACAGTATTTGTACTATACCACTTCCTTGAGTGGTACAGATGGAAGAAATAAGCTGCATTTTAATCTCTTATCGTCTACAGTGCTGGTGTAGTGGTGACGACACAACCCCCTGACCCTTCTCCCAAAACTGCCTCTTTAAAAGCACAAAGCAATTCTGTACTGCCATTCATAGCTCTGTGCTCTCCATACATTATTCATTTCAGCTAAGAATACACAACCCTGCTGCTTTAGGACTCCAAACTGAAAACACAAGCTTTGTGTACTCCAACTACAGCTGTAAAATCAGTGCTTAAACACAACTTGTACAAAGAAAGCAGTTAAGTTCAGAGGAATCCAGCATTTTAGGGTATATTTGGGGGCTTCAACAGTCCTGTTGTACCATTAGGTTAGAACAAGTATATAAGCCTCCTCGCTCTCAATTTTAAAGCATACTTCTAATACTGAACTACTTTATTGCTATAGACTGGCAAAGAAAGAACTATGCTGACAATAGGAACAACTCTGAAATTAACAAGCACTTCACTGAATTTGTTAGTGGATTTAACTCAGCATATTCTATCACATTCATAATGCAGCTTGGCTCTAGTACAACAATGCTACAATTACAACTCATGTAAGAGTTGCTTTCATGTTGAAAAGATACATGCAACACTTCATACATTCTACACCAAACTAATAGCACATGCTGATTTAGTAAGAGCAGCTTTCCACACACCCCTGTTGAGGACCAGCAGGTTTTCAAAGACAAAAAACCAAAGACCATTTATATAAGCCAGTCAAATCCTACACCCCAAAATAAGGATGCCAAAGAAAAGCCTAAATCCAGTTTTAGTCCTGATTACCCTGAACCCACTGACTTATGTGTTGAGTTGCCATTTAACAACTGATTGAATGGGTCTACTCAAGCCGGGGACGAAGCCAACAGGATGCTAGTCAAGTTGTACTGAAGATACAGGTAAATAATCTCTGAACTCTCTTTGATAGAAAAGCCCCTTGTTGTCCTGAAAGGTGATCAGGTCTGCAAATTAATTCAGTATAGCGATAGCACATCTCTTCAGAAGTATCTCACCCTTAGTTTTCCATTACGTAATTGCATGCAATTGAAACTTGGAAGAGGAAGCCTGTTCAACAAATCGCCATAACCCATTTTCAACCCTCTTGCAGACTTTACAGTCTCTTAAATCTTGCAGACTTTACAGTCTCTTAAATCTCTCTCCATCATGTCTCAGGGCAACCTTCCTGGCAAGTGAAAGATGCCTACTTCGCTCTGTCATTAGCATACTATTCACTCAATTCATAATTAAGGCAAAATTGCCACCCTGTGCCCTTAACAACGCTAAACCCACAAGAAAGCAGCATAAAGAACCTCAGAACCCACCATTCTTCATCTCGTGCCTACGTTTTATTGCAACCAAGAACGGTGCATTTTCTTAGCACACACCCATTTTAACCGGTCACTGAGCTCTGCAGCCGCCACGATCTAAGGGATCAAGCAGCAAACGATGCCCCGAACAAAACCGATTTAGTTTCCATAGCCACAAGCCTCGATCGCATTGGGCATTTCCGCACTCGCCTGTTATAGCGCGATGATTCCACTTTCAACCTCCTCTGGAACCCTGGGGTTTGCAGTTTCGGGAGGGGCCGGCCGGCCCCTCCCGAAACTGCAAACCCCAGGTTCCAGAGGAGGTTGAAAGTGGAATCATCGCGCTATAACAGGCGAGTGCGGAAATGGCTATTGTTTCCCCACCCTGCAGGCAAAAAGCCCGAACTTCGAGACGGTTCTGGCTCCCTACTCAAAACGGACACGAGGCACGGAAAAACCCTACATGGCAAACAAAGTACTTGTATAAACACATCAGGAAACGGTTCAGTGCCCGCCAAGCCATTTGCTAAGGCATCAGGTATCAGGGACCTCGCCTACGAAAGATGCACATGCCTAGAACTCCTCTCCCCAAAATACAAAATATGTGAGTTTGTAGGCGCCGAAAAATAAACTTCCGAAAAAAAGTATGTTTCCCTTCATAGGAAGGGGAAGGGGGGTTGGCACCAATGATCAACCTCCGCCCCCAAACCATGCAAACGAACTCTTCAGCATCCCTGAAATCAGACACGCGTCCACGAATAGCTACCTAAGATCACAAAAGGCTCCTCTGGACAACCTCCGGCTGAAGAGAGAAGACGGAATGGCCCTGCCGGCGGTGCCCACCTTTGATTTTATACCTTCGAGAAATCTCGCGAGAGGACCAAGGGCCGCGCCGCGGGAGAAGAACCCCATCCGTTGGCCCCGCCTCCTCCTTCCCGGATTCTTGTAGCTGCAGCGCAAGCATGACTTTGCACTTTAGGGGATTTACGGGTTTCTGTTCCTTGGGAGAGACGAGAGCGGATGGGACCTGATGAGTGTTGCCAGTGACAGACGGATGGATGACTGGCTAGACCATTTCCGCACGAGTCTGTTATAGCGCGATGATTCCACTTTCAACCTCCTATGGAATCCTGGGGTTGGCAGTTTCGGGAGGGGCCGCTCGGCCCCTCCCGAAACTGCCAACCCCAGGATTCCATAGGAGGTTGAAAGTGGAATCATCGCGCTATAACAGACTCGTGCGGAAGGCTAGTTGTCCTGCAGATGTCACCGTGGTAGTTTTAGGGAGGAGGAGGGCAAGCCGCCGTTTTGATTGCAGCGGCCGTTCCTTTCATGTTCAGACACGGGCATGATTAATGCTGCAAATTATAACCCATTCCTGTTATCCGTTACTAAGGGAGGGGTTGCAAGCATTCCACTGGGACTGTTGCGCAACATATCTCAAGCCTAATTGAAAGCGCAAAGTCATGAGGATCTGGAAGTTTCCTACTTGAAAGACACGTGGTGGGTTCACATCATTAAGTACCACCATTTTTGCTACGCTGGTTTTTTAATGTGGGCTGCAGAAGTCATGGTGAATGAGGATCGATGAGAATCACCCAGTTTCAGGCTGAAAATATTGTTCTCTCTTAAACTTATTGGAAAGTTGTTCTGTCATTTCAGTCGATGCTGATCTAACAAGGATGCTGTCATAAGTAAACTTTGATAAACAAAGGGTATTATTTCCCAGATTCTGTCTTGCTTCTTTAGTTCTTAATATATGCATGTAATGTAGAATCATAGAATCATAGAAATGTAGAGTTGGAAGAGACCCCAGGGGCCATCCAGTCCAACCCCCTGCCATGCAGGAACACCCTCAAATCAATCCCGACAGATGGCCATCAAGCCTCTGCTTAAAAACCTCCAAGGAAGGAGCCTCCACTACACTCCGAGGCAGCAGATTCCACTGCCGGACAGCCCCGACTGTCAGGAAGTTCTTCCTGAGGTTCAGGTGGAATCTCTTTTCCTTCTAGCTTGAATCCATTGCTCCTTGTCCTGGTCTCTGGAGCAGCAGAAAACAAGCCCTCTCCTTCCTCTACATGGCATCCCTTCAAATACTTAATCATGGCTATCATGTCCCCTCTTAACCTTCTGCTGCCCGGTTGGGATTGCTAGATGTAGAAAATTCTTTGAGAGAACTCATCACTGCTTGCATCTATGAAAGTGTAAACCCTGGAACTGCCCGTTCATCCAAACTCAGTGGGGCTTGCTGCCAAGAGAATGACAGATAAGAGATTTGGTCCACATGAAAGATGAAGAAAGGGAACTGGGCAACGCTCCACAGCTAGCACTGCCAACCCTGTGTAAGCAAACTCATCAGTAGATGTTCAGTCCAAGGTCAACAGGAGAATATGTCGTTCATTTAAAGGATGCTCGGACAACGAGTCTAGATAGCAGCGTGAATATATTAATTGTGCCAACAGACTCACACCCCGTCTTATAGGGAATATACATCACATGCTACGTATTGTTTGGTACTGAAAAGTGAGCTTCTGGACTATCTATGCTAGGTTCGTGGGGTTCTGAAGTCTATAAAGCCACGCACATGTCTGTTGGCAACCTTATATACAGGTCCAACCAGAACATAGAAATGTTTCCTTTGTCTACCTGATTGGTATGCAGTGCCAAACTTGGTTTCACTAATGTTTTGCTAGAGCTTAAATAAGAAGTATAACTATACTGTACTTCTATTTTGCTATATGGGCATAAGAGATTTACTCACATAACCACTATGTACTGGCATGAATACCTATGCTTAATGCTTAACATCTTTCTTTTTGGAACTGATGTCATATACTGAATCTTTGATAAGTAAAGGAACTAAATACTTTGGTTGAAAAGTGTCTTGCTTTAAAATTGTCTCTCTGTATGCTGACCAATCATAATATTGTCCAAGAGTAATCCTTGGGCCATTTCCACACTACACTGTTATAGTGTGATTATCCCACTTTCAACATCCTGTGGAATTCTGGGATTTGTAGTTTCCTGTGGTCCAAGAGCTCCCTGGCTGAGAATTCTAAATGCCCTCCTTAAACTGCAAACCCCAGGATTCCATAGGATGTTCAAAGTGGAATAATAGCACTGTAACAGTGTTGTGCAGAAATGGCCTTGGTGGGAAGGAGGGATCTAGATTGACACAGCACAGGCTCAGTTAAGAAACTGACAGCAAACTTTCAGAGAACCCAGCACTGAGGCAGCATCTGTCACAGTAATTTGATTTAGTCTAGTTACTCCATTGTGTATTGTATTAAAGTGTACTTGAATACTGGTCTTTAACTTATACATGTGCAAAATATTTCCCTTTAGCTCCCTTCTGCAATTCTTAATTTTAAAAAAAAATTCTACTGCCATGCCATGAAATAGGAAAAGTGGCAGAGTTGTCTTTTCTGCGCTTACACTAAATATGGCACCACCTCAGGGATCAGGTGCCAAGGTCTAGGGGTTATAGAACCATCTATGTAATTTGTCTGCTTACCCTTAGTAATGGTGGAAAACCCTGTCTTGACACCAATGCTGAAGTAAGATTCAGCTTCTACTGTGATAGATGTCTGTGAATGGAAGGAGAGTGAGATGGAGTTAAATAAGGCATTTTAACTTTGCCTCCAATAGAAAAAATATCTTAGGTCAGTTGTGGAACGTAATATTGTTTCCCAAATTTAATTTAAACAGCTTCAGCAGCATTTGAATGGTGCTTCAAGCTGTGTTTCTTCCCATGTGTGAAATCCCTGCTGAGATTGTAAATTATGTATGCAGATCTTACACAACCATTCTGTAGACTTGTGATCTTATCTTCTATTCATTTTTAATTTTTATGAGATAAAGGTGCAGAGTAAGGCCAACCCTTCAGGCTTGAACAGTAAGATTGGGAAGAGTGATGGATCCAGTAAGGTATCCATGATTTATCAGAATGGGCAAGTGTTTACAGTCTCTCATTTTAACCTGCTGTTGCCAAAAAAAAGAAAGAAAGAAAAAGGAAAGAATAAAGTAGGAGAATCTTCATAAATCATGTGAGAGCCATCACAGAGAGACAGTAAACTGCTTCTATATCAGCAGTTTCCCCAACACATTGCTATCCACATGTTTTCCCCAATGTATTGGTATCCATAACTCCCATCAGGCCCTGCCAGAATGTTCAGTGTTTAGGAATACTGGGAGTCCAAAAAATCTAGAGGGCATCTTTAGATAGGAATATTTATAAGAACAGAACTCTACTGTGTCAGGCCAAAATTTTAGTTCAGCATCCTCCATTTTGCAGTAGTCAATCAGATGTCACTGGTAAGCCAAAAACCAAGAACATGAGTCATGTTGCCTCTGCAACGCAAACTGCATACATATATCATGACCAGTAGCTATTGGCACTTACCTTCTTTTAAAGTAATTTAAGGTAATGGCATCACTGTATTCTGTTATAGCAAGTTGCATTATGCAAAATATGAAAGGAGATGCGTATGGGTTTACAGTCCAACAATATCTGGAGGGCTCTGCATGACCATTTCTTTGTTCTGATCTCAAATGACAGATGACACCACTGAGGAGTAATAATGTGGCAGGGCAAATGGGATTTGTTTCTGTACCTTTGAGGTTTATGGATAGGAGCCAAATGAATACAGTGATCATATGGATTTGTCTGAGGACATTTCCACACTTTACTGTTATAGTGCTATTATCCCACTTTCAACATCCTATGGAATCCTGGGGTTTGCAGTTTAGGGAGAGGCATTTAGAATTCTCAGACAGAGAGCTCTTTGGCCTCCGTAAATTACAAGCCCCAGAATTCCACAGGATATTGAAAGTGGAATAGTAGCACTATAACAGTGTAGTGTGGAAATGGCCTAAAAATGGAATAATATATAATTTCAGACGCAAGTAGCATTGCCCAAGGCTCCATCGTCCATGTGGATATGTCGGTGTTTCCATTTTGGAAACATTTAAACTAGTAAACTGGATCTGCATACACTACTTTAACTTGATTTTAAAGAGACATGTTTAAAAATCCTCATAGTTACAGACTGAAGGCCTAAATCTAATTGCTAGTCCAAACTAGGGTAGTCCTGTTGAGCACATTATTGAATGATAATGCAACACTTGTATAAATTCAGTTGATTTAATGGGCCTATTCTAGTTCATATAACCAATTAAATTTGGAGGAAGGAAAAATAAGGGGTGCAGCCTGATCCTAGGAATGTTTATCCAGAAGTAAGACCCCCTATGTTAATTGAAGTTTATAGTCAAGTGAATATGGATACAAGTTGAAGTAAACCCACTTAACTCAATGAGTGTTGCTTCTGAATTGTTTATTGTGTGCCTTCAAGTTGTTTCCAGTTTATGGTGACCATAGTGCAACATAATAATTGGGTTTTCTTGCCAAGATTTGTTCAGAGGGGGTTTGTCATTGCCTTCCACTGAGGCTGAGAGAGTACAGCTTGCCCAAGGTCACCCACTGAGTTTCCATGACCTAGTAATGATTTCAACAGTCTCCAGAGTCCTAGTCTAACATCCAAACCACTACACCACACTGGTTCTCTATTTCTGAATGACAAACAGTAATATGAAGGTCCTTTGATCCAGTAAGACTCTCTTCTTTTATTCTGCTGCAAGAATAACACCCTGAAACTATATACTTTAGCTAATTTCAAAAAACTTAACATTTTGTCAGACATATTTGGTTATTATCTTTTTGGGTCTAAATTCATATCTTCCTTATGAATTTGTCAAATCAATAATTGCAGAATTAATTTCAAAGTCCATGCAAGTCAGTGGTAGGTGTATGTGAAATAGTTTGCTTTGTACATTGCAAAAATCCTACATACAAAGCATAGCTGTATAGGAGACAATGAAACCCCATGCAAATTATTTTATTACTTATAAATTGTCTTCCTTTGTGTAAATTCCTATTTTAGAAGCTTCTTGGTAAAGAATCTGTATATTGTACTTGTTAAAACTAATTTTAACAAAGTATAAAACCTAATGCAGGTATTACTGGAGCTGGCTTTCCCCCATATAAAACTTATTCTAGAGATCTACAGTTCTCCTCCTACATTTGTGGGTTTGACCTTCACAAACTAGATTATTCAGGAAGTGCCCACTTGCCTCCTTCGTTCTCCCCCTCCGATTCCCCTACCTTTTGCCCAGCGTGTGTGTCTTCCTTCCATAGACCTGGGCAAAAGGCAAGTGAATGGCAGGGGGCAGCACCATGTGTGTGCCCTCTCCAGTTGTGTTGCTGCCTCCTCCCATTCATTTGCTTATTGTCTGTGATCCTGGAAGGCAGCGTAGCCAGGTGAAATGCAACTGAATTGTGTGGGGGAGGGAGCCCTGAAAGGAAGTGCTCATTTGCGTGGGTGGGTGGGTGTGTAATTGTGTGTGTTGTTGTTTTTTTAATTTTTTGCAAGAGTTCTGCAGCCTGAACCCTCACAAAAGTTGAGGGGCTGCTGTACTTTCAGGAGGAGCACAGCATCTTAATTGGGGACATGGAGACGGACTACATTCATAGTTAGAAATATTTCAAGACACAGTTTACATTTTACTAAAGAACTGAAGAGCTCTTCGGTCTTATTATTATTTATTAATTTTATATAGATAACTTTCTGTCGAACGGTGGCACCCAAGACAGTTAATAGCAACAAAACTAAATAAAACACATACGATGAACACATAATAACAATTAAAAGCACATTAATGAAGAGAAACAGAATCATATGATAAATCAATGGTACCCTCAACAACAATTCCACTCAGATGCCAAAGATCTATCTGAACAAAAACCACGTCTTTGCCTGCTGGAAGGAAAACAATAGAGAGAAGGGGGGTTTAGACTCTTGTAAAGTATTCCTTGAGCCTGAGAGTGCCCAAGAAAGCCCAACCTTATTAGGGACTGGACCCCTTCACTACAGCAGTTTTTTGGCAGATCCACAAATCTACCTATCTTAATAACAGATGGAGTGTTAGTCCAACTTAATATAAATTCCTGGGTTCCATCTCTTTAGTATGCAAGGGTTCACTCACACAATGAAAGCATGTATGTGGGAGATGTAAGGTGGTGCTATGTGAAGAATTACTGCATAGTTCTCCCTGTGAAAAAGCATCCTAGGTCTGAAATGACCAAGAAGATTATCTGTTCCTGAAATTAATAAAAATATTTGTGGGGAAAAAAAGCATCCTAGGTCAATCAGGTTCTCCCTTTGTATGGAACTCTACATGTATACTTTACATGGCTGCCTGATGTAAACCTGGAGCGGGGTATAGTCAGATTCAGGCTAAACAGCACAATTCCCCCTCTGGCAAACATTTTTTTTCAACACAAGGAAGTTGGTGCCCTCCAGAAATTGAATATACAGTAGAGGAACTAATAAAATGAAGGCAGATAAAAGCCATGTTCAGTTCTAAATATCATTAATAAATTCCATGGAAAAAAAGCATAATCCCTGCAGAAGACTGGGCTATTAAAGTCAGAGAATAAGGTAAGTTTCCCTGTAGGTGCCCCTAAATGCAGTTTTCTCTCAGATAAGTGACTGGCTGAAATACATTTTTGGAGATGGAGTAAGGAATAAAATACTGATCTTGAGGACATTGCTGCAACGTCTGTTACTATTGAGAGTCTATGCAGCATAGTTCTTTTCTCCACAACCTTACCTCTCCTCATGGTATGACAGCCAGGCAGCCAATATTATACTATGAAAATAACAAAAAGTGTCACCTCCAGCACCCTAGGGAGAGCCAGCTTTTTCTGAGAAACAGGCAAATGAACAAGACGTTTCTTGGTCCAAAAGGCTGGGCCCGTAGGCCAGGTTTATTCAGTACAAAAATACAAAAATACAAAAATACAAACAGCTGCAGCTGGGTGGCGATCAAGAGATCAGATCGCAACAAAGCATGGAGGCCTGACCAGGCTTTATATGCAGGTAGCAACATACACTCCCACTTCAACATTTTCCACCAATGAGGAAGTGCCACAGTTGAGGAAGGGGCTGGGACCCCTTGTGGTATGTGACCTCCTGCTAATATGTAATGGCGGCTGGTTTTTTTCCACCCACAGTATAGTGAGGTAGTCATGTGACATGGCAGACATGGGAGGGGGCTAGAATACATGGGAGGGGGCTAGGACTTCCTGTGTTTGGTTTTACTCCACTCACAGTTTCCCCCCTCACACAGGAAGTCCAGCCCCATCCCATATCCCTGGAGTAGAATTTGAGACTCTCTAGTAACATTGACCCTTCGAGGTAGATCAACAGGCTTATCATTGGGTAGTATATTACGAATGATTGGCATACATTGCGATAGACAACAGAAACTCAGAGTTAAACAAGACAAAAATACTTTTCACTCATCCAAGAGCTGACCAGGCCCAACCCTGCTTAGTTTCAGTGCAATCAATCCTAATCTACTGTCGATGTAGCCAGTGCTGAAATTACTTCCAGTGGTTAACAGGCACAGTTCAAAATCCAATACTGAAGTCTCAGGTCAGCCTCCGGAGTGACCAATGAGAACCAATGTCCCTAAAAGATCAGATATCTGGCGCATTCCTTCTAAATAGCAGCTTGAGTCTGCCGCGGGGGTCCTTCCTGTAAGGATAAAGAGCGAGCAGGGGCCACAGAACAAATAGATTTTTATAACAATGCATCTTCCATTTCAACCCCCCCCCTCAGGCTTCCCAGACAGAGTTGGCTAGGGAAATTTTGGTCCGGTGAGAACAAAGCAAATTCCAGCAAGGCGGGATAAAATTTGAAATTCAGCCAGTGAACTCTCAAAATCAGGGTGTTTTTGTTTGTTTTGTAGCAAACATTGTGCCTGAGGGCCAGACCAGGAGACATTAAGAACAGAGCAAATTTCAGGCTGGACAAAGGCGGATCTGAACTGCTGCTATCCATGTGCAGCACTTATCATGGCCTTGCTGTTTATTGGCGCAAATCCAGCATCATTGTAAAATAAAATGCATCTGATGCATCTGCAAGCCAGGTCCCAGAGCAATTGACCAAGGCTTTTTGGAATGCCCGCCTAAGGGAAGAAATCCTTGTCTTTATCGGCTGCTTCCTTGGGAACTTGCATTTTGGGGACCCCCTGCAAATGCATAAGCCAGGTGTGCCAGCAAAAGGTCAAATTATTTGATATCAAAAGAGATATCTAGTGCTCAGGTCTGAACCACAGTAACAACTTATTGGCAAACATATCAATAATGGACAAATGCACTCACAATGGACGATGTTCACTGGATGAATTCCCATTGACGTGAATGCAATGCAACAACTACAAAACAGAGGAACCCTGAAATGCTGTAATTCAAAAGCAGGCTTTTGTGAATGAAAGCAATCAGAAAGGCGAAACAGTTCCATGAAAAATGTGGGAGGGCAGTAGATCAGGACTGTAGCATAATCCCAACAAGAAAAGGATATTTCTAGTATAGAGGGCTTTTAGAAAGAGAATTATTACTATAATGTACACATAATGGATATATGAAACTAGTTATGCACTTCACATAGGTACAGCAGTAGATACATGAAATCAACAATTGATCTTTTTAGATGCAACAGCATGTAAGAGAAATCAGCAATTAATTGACAGTATTCTCTGGCATACAAGATCTTCTTTGGTCTATCTAACAGAAATTTCTATTCTATGATATGATGTCTTTTTAATAATGATATCTGTAGGCAGATAAAAACAACAAAGCACATCATCCCCCAGACACAAAGAGAGTGGGGTTGTGCTCAAGTTTACATTAGCAATATGCAAACAATTCAGAAAAATAACAAAGATCAGTTGAAAATCAATACAAGTAGGCAAACCTGTGGGTTCTGAGTTCAAATTCTACCACATTTCTATAAATCTCGTAACATCACACTAAAAATACCTAAAAAGGAAAGAGAGAGAAAAGGGGGGGGGAGGCAGAAAGCATAACATCCCACATCCAGTACACTCATAACAACTGAAGCGGAAATTACTAAAAGAATACCTCATATAACAACAATTACAAAGAAATACATCAGCAATCAAAAACTTGAATGAAGGCAATTGAATGATAGCATTACAAATTCAAATACACAGTCCATAGGCAAAAGTTTCTGGAACATTAAAAACATTGAAGTAAAAATACATTTAAGATGTTGTTGTTGTTTTCAGGTTTGGGGTTTAACCCTCTTCAAGTATCCAAAAGGAAAAATCTTCTGTAATAAAAGCAGGAGGAAACCTATCCAGGAGGGTTTCCACCCCCCTCTGGTATCAAAGTGTAGTCAAGATGCTTTAAGATACAAAAAGAGGGGCCATGAGTATTCACAGTTATGCAGAACCATTCTTGGTTAAAATTCCTGCAAAGAGGAGTAGTAAAGCAAGGTGCTATTACAAAGGGATGAAAAATTGGAAGCAAAAGCCATTTCCTGGTGTGTTTAGCAATTCACTAAAGTGAAATCACAATGTGAGTACTGTCATCTCTTCCATGTACGTTTCTAGCTTACTGAAATAATGTGTTTTTAAGGACAAAAATGTTTAATTACTTCCACAGGGGAACTTATAAATGCATAAGACATCAAAAAGATTCCAGCTTTTGTCATATTTAACAGGAAGACCACTGAAATTAACAGGACTTAAAATAGTCAAGATCTTGATCCAACCTATAGCATCCATCCACAAATGTCACTGTATGAAAACATTAACTGGTCACAAATTAGAATCAAAAGCAAGAAACTACATTTTGAACTAGTCTTTCCAAAAATTCCTATCTGCTGAGGCTCAATAAAGATATTGCAGTTTTCCTCTGCGTTTAGAGAAAACAGTCCTTCCGTCACAAAAGGAGCAAGCCTCGCCTTAGTAAAGTTCACATGAGCAAGTAATTCAGTCTCACTATTGAATTTTTTTTTTTTTTCTGCCTGGTTCCTCTTTGCTCCAAGGTCTTCTCGGCTCCAAGCTGCCAGTTTCTAAGATTTATGCTTAAGGCTCCATTGTATTTCAAAAGCTCAAATACTAAAATATATTTTTCTTCTCACACTGGCAATTTTTATGTCAAAAGCAATTACTAAATTTTGGATGAAGTTTAAAAAGAGGTTTGCCTCAAGACCCCCACCTTCTCAAACCAAGAGACTTTTTTTAAAAAAAGTGAGCTGTTGAAGAGTCATGGTCTGGCCCCATTGTTATGCAAATGCTCAAGAGGCAAAAGAGATCTGCAGCTTAACAATTGAATGTTTCCTTGAGGACTAGAAACTTGGGAAAGAACAGATTTTGAAAAAGAACAGTTTCCTTTTCTGCAACTTCCCTATTGCAATCCTTATGGCTAACATGTTGTTCTGGCTGGCTAACATGTGGTGGATTGGCATGTTCTTCTTCTTCAGTGGCCAGTCTACTCTGGGCTTCCTGAGCTACAAATGCAAGAGCCAATTTGTGAAAATAAGAGGGGAAAAAAGAAAAATTATATGCTTGCACAAAAATCACCCCAAAACCACTCCCAAAGAAAATCCCCAAGTTCCTGCAGAGAAATGAAAACTGGCTCATTCTCAGTCACACAATTGCTGATCTTGAACAAATTCACGCCTTCTTTGTTCTCCTTGGAGGAGACAACAGAGAGAAAAGGCTATCTTGCTGGCCTGGGATTTCTGGTTAAAGAAAACATGTTTGAAACAATGCAGAGATTAACAACAGATTTATGTTCTTCCTGCTGTAATTCAGTGGCAGGAAATGGAATGAAAGAGTTCCTTAAAAAAAATGAAACAAATCAGAACATAAGGGCAGTACACACTTAATTGTTGAAATAAAATATGTCTTTTTTTAAGAAAAGGAGAGATGCAGTGAAAGATGTTCACAGATGAATGTTTAACACAAGTCCAGCACTTTTCTTCCATATAAAAGAGTTTTTTTTCATGCTGGATAACCCTTGGCAGAAGTGCTGAGCAAGGAAAACACCCCTCATTCCCTTTGGGAAAGTGCAAGAAAGAAAGAAACCCCAATTCCAATACGTAATGTAACCTGTTAATGTTTAGCAAATAGAGAAACAGGCTAAAAGAACATCACAGGAACAGATATATTCTTAACATTTCATTGAATCTGATTCAAATTTCTGGGCATTAGATGCAGGCAGAAATTCCCTGTTCAATAAACATAATATACCATATCCTTTCCTATTGATTACAAGAAGCTGGGCGCTCCCAGCACAGACACATTTCGTAAATCAATCCCAGTACCAGATTTTATCCCTGGGGAAAACCATAAAAGTCGCAAAATGTAAAAGGATCAGTTTGAAGATGAAGGCAGGAGCTCAGGCAGAGGAATCTCGAGGAATCTCAGGGCAAACAGCCAAACTGCCTGACTGCAGCCCTGGGACATGTTGCAAGAATCTGTTGCAGCCATGCCTGCCCTCACCCAGGGAATTCCTTGGACTGAGGGCACTAATTAAAAAAATAAAACTACAGGGAACACAAATGCACAGACATTTCTCACTCCAGGCACAAAATGAACGCAACACACACACACAGAGAACGCAAATTCATCAACAGACAGTTGGAGCTCCCCATTCACACGCAGCCACAGAGCAACAAGAGAATTCTCAAAACTAATTTCAAGCCCAAAGGTACCTATCTAGGGCGGTCCCTTTAAAAAGTTTTTGGGACTTTTCCAGAGGGTGAGATGTATCAGAGGCTTCTGATAATTCCAGATCTCACCCTAATCAATTTCGGAGGCTTACCAGGGGGTGAGGTGAATCAGAGGCATGTTCCAGAGGCGTCCAATTGTTCCAGACCTCACCCTACTCAGATTCCAAAGCCTTTTGGATCAGGAAGGTAGAACCTCTGTTGCCGCTGATCAGGGAGCGTACTGCGAAAATTCCCGTCACGTCTCAAAGGGACGTTGGCGCCTTGACATGAAAAATTCGATGTCCGCCCCCAAAATCAGACGGTTTTCAGAGGGGGCCTCCCCGTCTGTTCCCCTGGGCAGAGGGACTAATTTGGGTGCTCCTCACCCCTGCCCGCTTCTCACGAGCCCCACGTTGGGCGCCAAAAACTGTCACCTCCAGCACCCTAGGGAGAGCCAGCTTTTTCTGAGAAACAGGCAAATGAACAAGACGTTTCTTGGTCCAAAAGGCTGGGCCCGTAGGCCAGGTTTATTCAGTACAAAAATACAAACAGCTGCAGCTGGGTGGCGATCAAGAGATCAGATCGCAACAAAGCATGGAGGCCTGACCAGGCTTTATATGCAGGTAGCAACATACACTCCCACTTCAACATTTTCCACCAATGAGGAAGTGCCACAGTTGAGGAAGGGGCTGGGACCCCTTGTGGTATGTGACCTCCTGCTAATATGTAATGGCGGCTGGTTTTTTTCCACCCACAGTATAGTGAGGTAGTCATGTGACATGGCAGACATGGGAGGGGCTAGAATACATGGGAGGGGGCTAGGACTTCCTGTGTTTGGTTTTACTCCACTCACAAAAGTATATAAGTGGGTCATGCTAATTTCTTAGGTGGCTTCCATGGTACAATATTATCAGATTAAAGTCTGGAACACTGCTTTAAAGCTTGACCTTTTGCTTTTTCCAGGAATATCCACAATATAGAATAACTGCAGCTATTACCTATCCCTAATGATAGGTAAGCAATAAAACTATTTTCTAGCTCTTTCTTGAGGCACATCACAAAAGTCTCTTTATATGTGCCAATGTTATGACTATGCACAGGACAGATTCACATGTACACATAATTCACAATTTTGATGTTGCAGTCATCAAACGATGATCATATGTGTGAATTTTCCTCCATATAGGGCTTTTTGCATATGCATATGGTGCATATTGATTGAACCAGTCATACTGTCTAGCCACATGCATTTGCAGCAAAAACCTGCACATGCGCCAATTATTTTGTAGCGATATATAAACACATAGATTAAAAAACTTTTAAAATAAAAACTATCCCTGATAGATAATGAGAGAGGCAGTTCATAAAACTTTGCAGGTTATCTTGTGTGATTGCTCAACGTTTGGACTACGGGCCTTTCTGCAACACACTGGGCCTTTCTGCACTACACTGTTATAGTGTTATTATTCTGCTTTCAACATCCTGTGGAATTCTGGAGTTTGCAGTTTGCTCAGACTCAAGAGCTCTCTGGGTAAGAATTCTAAAGGACCCTCCCTAAACTGCAAATCCCAGGATTCCATAGGATGTTGAAAGTGGAATAATAGCACTGTAACAGTGTAGTGCAGAAAGGTCCACTGTTATGGTGCTATTATTCCACTTTCAATACCCTATGGAATCCTAGGGTTTGCAGTTACGGGCATCTAGAATTCTCAGCCAGAAAACTCCTTGGCCTCAGTAAACTACAAACCCCAGAATTCCACAGGATGTTGAAAGTGGGATAATAGCACTGAACTCTGTAGTGTGGACGGGTCCTATGTAAGACTGCAATTTTTTTAAGCACAGAACCAAATCAAGCTTCCTACGGAGCACCCCTTTCCCCAACTTCTCGTGGAAAAACAAATTTTTCCTGCCTTATGTAAACTCCCTAGACTAAACGCACATTTTTTATTCCATGCATATTTCTGCCAGGTCTTAAGGAACCCGCCGTTGTTGCACCGAACGCTTTGCAAATAGGAGAAATACGGCAATGGTGCCGGGCTCTCCAGACCCACGTGGGCTAGGAGATGAGGGGGCAATCAAGGGAATGCACGGTTAAATTTCAAACCCGGAAACGGAAATATCAAAGTCCGGAGTAGAGGGCTGCTCACTCTGTCTTGAAGTCTTTTGGGGGAAGGAAGAGTTCAAGCCAGCGCCGCGCGGTGAGTGGACGGCTGTGAATTCCCTAGGTTTAGGTAACAGCCTTGGCTATTTCCGCACTAGCCTGTTATAGCGCGATGATTCCACTTTCAACATCCTCTGGAATCCTGGGGTTTGCAGTTTCGGGAGGGGCCGGATAGAGGATGTTGAAAGTGGAATCATCGCGCTATAACAGGCTAGTGCGGAAATGGCCTGAGACTGCGGGTTTGTTCAGGAGTAAATCTTAGTGTGTTTTTTTCCCCTTAAGCTAACGTATTTGTTTTTTTAAAACAATCGTACTTGATTATCAAAATCCGGTTGTCTTCCTTCTTAATGGCAGATGGGTGTAATTGCTAATGACCATTGTTTTCTTTGGAAGGAGACTTTACCATTTTGTAGTCGATGATGAACAAACCACGAGCTCTTTGGAAAAGAAAAGAAAGTCCTATGCTACAGTTGGAGTCTATATTACTTTTTTGTTTTTAAATTAATGTATGTTTTGGGATTCCGCTGAGTGGTCTGTGGAATCCTTATCTGTAGCCAATATAGGAAGTATGTGTTTTACAGCACTTGGTTGTTCTTTGATTGCAACAAGCCTTGTGGACAATGATAACCAAGCTGTGGTTATGAATGTGAATTAATTTCTTCATGTTTGAGTGTGGAGGGGTTCTCTGATGTTTGCACGAGCATGTTGTACTAGTTGCATTTACTGTGGAAATCTTCCCCTTGCATTTAGTTCTGTTAAAGTGAAAATTTACTAATAAAGTGCAAAGGTTGTGAAATTCAACTTTCACATACTCATAGAGTTAACTTATTCAGGGAGCTACACTGAACTTCACATTCAAATAGGATAAGTCTGCATCATTGCAGTCATAGGCATAATTTGCATGCAAGGATACCTGTCCAAATACCAGTTCTTGATTAAAACAGGTTAAAACCATGCTGTAAAGTATGAGGAGTGGGGATAACTGTGGCTCTGCATATTTGTAAAAATTTATTTGTTTATTTGCTGCAACACTGATGACCTCAAGTGTTGCTGCAGTGATGGGAGTTGCAGTGCAACAGAACTTGGAGTGCTGCAGTTACTTCCTTTGCATGCTTCAAATTAGTAGCTTTAACCTTTTGGGGGGTTACAGACTCCATTTGATAATCTGAAGGTAATTATGGAAAGTTAATTCAATTAAAATGTCACAGTGATAACATTCATAAGTAATATTTTGGAAATCTCTCTTATAGAACACTTGTAGTGAAAGAATTTATAAGCCATGTGTGCACTTCAGAAAATAAGAAGTTTAGGGGAAGAGTCTAAATCAAAGTATATTTAAATGGTATAATATGTTCTCAAGTTTTTGAAGAAGAATAGAATGGAATAAATAGCTGTTTTTGCTTTTTTAACTTGTATTCTTAATTTGTATTCTATACTCTGCATTTTAGGTATGCATTGTACTGGTAAGGGTTAATTCTAATCTGTCAGCAGGTGGCTTACTTGTGAAGTAGGGTGAACAGTTGATCTCTGCTGATCAGGTTACTGATTATGCCTGGTAATTTGCCTCTGGGTGAAAGTTTCAGTCAAGATTAATGTGTATCTTATTGGAAAGTGCATAGCTAGGCTGAATACTCTGGTGAGTTGTGCAACTCAAAACCATAAGGGTATTAACTATGGCTTGTCATATGGGATTTTGCATGTTTGTATAATACCAACATTTATCTTTAGTTGCTTTCCTTTTTTCCTGCTTGTTGTTGTCTTGAAATTTATATTTTGGGACAGCCAGGTTACAAAGCAGGCAGGTTTCTGTACAAAAGAGAATTTCTGTAGGCATAGGTTGTCAAAACAAGTACTAAAAGTGCAGGAACCTTGCTGACTCTGTCAGCCACCTTGCTTCCATTTCATATCTTACAGCAACCTAGTACAAAAGGAAACTGGAAGATAAAGTATGGTTCTTGAACACAAGTTCAAATTTTAACATATCAACAAAGCACCTGAAAGGGATTTATAGTTACAAATGCATAGGTTTAGCCTATGCACCTGTCTTGATAGTTGCCTTTTCTTTTTAAGAGAGTGAAGTTATAAATATGCATCAGACAACAGTTTGAATGCATTGTGTTGTGGGAAGAAGAGCTTAAATAAAGGAGGCAAATTCCTCACATCACAGACCATTGCCTGCTCAGAGGGTCTGCAGCCTGAGTTAGTATTGCTGTTCACAGTGTCAAGGAAATAATTATTCCTTATTAGAAATTTGATAGTACTTAGAAGCAGAAAAGTATTTCTGATCCATTTTTGATTGTCTGATGTTTACATAGAATTTCTCTGGGACACTGTAGTATAGCTTATCCCAGCAAAAACTGAGGAAGTTGATGGGCCTGGAATCTCTTGAAGCATTATTTCCTCTTACAATTCAGCCAGCAGAGCAACTTTTCAGTCACATGGCAGGATGTTCCTCTTTGATAAAATGCTGTTTAGAAGTAGAATAAACCAGGAAATCCAAACAGAATAATTTGTAACCTATTTCAGTCCTGTGTATATACACGCTTGGAAGTATATCTCTTGGAATCCAGTGGAGCTTGTTTTTGAATAAACACCTTATTCGAATAGGCTGTAATATGATGGTGTTGCAGAAAAAAAAATGGAGGTACAGAGCTTAATTTTAAATTTATGACACAAACAGAAATGGATTGAGGGATTCCTTGGTTTATCTGTATGTGTCCTTTTAAAAATCCCTTTCACTTCACACAGAATTTTTGACTTGGATTTAGAGATGCCTTTTGACAGTATCTAGAACAGGGGAGGCCTAAAAATGCAGGCCTATGCATGTTCGTTGGTGTGTGCCTTCAAGTTGTTTTTCACTTATGGTGATCCTAAGGCAAACCTATCAACAGATTTTCTGGGACTGTGTGAATGCACCCAAGATCACCCAGTGGGTTTCTGTGGCTGAGTGGGAAATCGAACTCTGGTCTCCTGGGTTGTAGACCAGTGCTCAGACCACTAGACCGTATTGGCTCATATATTTACTCAGATATCAATCCTGCTCAATTCAGTGCAGTGTGCATTCAAGTAAATGTTCATAGAGTTGCAATCTCAGCTGTGCGCTTGAGCATATGGTCTACTGGGGCAGATACATGGGATTTTTCTACTTGAGTGGTGCCATGCTTCAGAGGCAGGTTAACAGCTGCTTCTTTTCTAGTATAGATATTATTTCACCCCACCTCTCCCAATGGGAGAAACAATATTATCTACTAAATAGTACAAGTATTTACAGGAAAAAAGATGGAAACTGTTCCTACATTTTTGGAAACAAATCTTACATTTTGCAATATTAGCACTATGGCAAAAGGGAAAACATGACAGGTTGTTTTGGGATTAGTGTAAGCAGCAAATATATATAAATGTCACCATAGGTGACCATATGATTAGGCAGAGTAGTGTAATTATCTCAGACTATAGGTGCTGGTGATAGTGGGGAAGCATGGATGACTGAACTAGGAGTATTATGCAGCTTGCTCTACACTCTCGAGTCACCATGTTGGTGTTGGGTACAGTGGCAAAGGTTATCACATTGCCAGTGAGTGTACGTGCAAAAAGCACACACAATCCTTTACTTCACCTCTGGCAGCAAAATATCTTGGACTGGCCCTGAAGCTACAGTTATTTTTGGAGAAATGCACTGCTTTCATTTCACATAGACAGCCAGATCAGTCAGTCGCATAAATCTACTAGCTTTTTCACCCTGAGGAGCGTTATTTTCAACTATCTGCTTTTTGCTTACAAATTTAAGAGTCCCTTTAAGGTAATATCCACCACCTTTGGGGGAAAAAAGCCATGATAATCTATTTCAGTATAAAAAAATAAGGAAAGAAAAGGGGGGTGAGTGTTGTGGGACCATTTATAATTAACTTATTTAATTTAGCACAAGCTTTCATGGATTGCAGCTTGCTTCCTTAAAGGATACAGGTATACCTCAATTAATGAAGTAGATGTGTTCCTGGGCTTTACTTCTTTAACAGAAACTTTGGTACCAGAGGCAGAAATAATATGGAAAGAATAAGGATAGCTTCCTACACTACAAAAAAAAAAAGAGCAAACGTTTTATTCAAAACTGACCAAACACACCTGTGAAAGATTAGGTAGTTCAATGTAAATATTTTGAATTTTCTAGAGACCACTTGAAAACCTCCAAAATGGATCCAGGGATGATTTTTTTTCTTTCTTTTCTTCATCAGCCTTCACTTTCCTTACAGTTTTAATTTTGGTGGCCAAGTTTATAGATTTGTGCTTTTTTAACATACTGGGTATAGTTGGTGAGGAAGGCTTATCTGCTGTTTCCTTGTCTCTGTTTTGCTGTTCACACATGCTCAGGAATGGATGCTGGAAACAACTGCTCTATATCCTGCCTATTGTAGGGAGGCACATATGTCTACTGTAGGATCTACTAGAACAGAATCTCCTTTTTATCCAGATCAAGCGTTATTGTATTGTTTGCTGCAGATACACTGCTGGAACCTAATACTAGAAGTCTGTGTTTCATCTCCCTCCTCACTATCCTCCCAGTGCTGATGCTGCTAAAAAGTTCAACTGAACAGAGGATGAGAAGGAAGGGGGTAGACTTTGTAAAAAGGAGCTGCTTTGTCAGGGAAGGAGTTACTTAATGCTCATGTAACCTGCAAAATTTGGACAGTGGACAAGAATCTGAGAACGAGAACTTGATTTTGCTCCATGCAGTTTGTTATTTTTTTTATATAATTTTTATTAATTTTAGCAAAAATATAAAAGTAATACTTCATATAGTATACAGTTCTATTTACAGTAATTTCACATATGTACAATGATTCTTCCATGTTTCCTTATCAAAGCAGATAATTATTAATATTCGTCTTGTATCATAAGTCCTCTAATAACATCGTTTGCATCTTTTCAGAGTTTGACCCAGTATATACATTATCTTGTCATTTAATTATAATCCTTTTTCTTACAGTTATTTAACCCTACTTAGCACTTATAACATACACTAAGAGTATTTGCATCTGTTATTATTTATTTATTTGTTTATTTATTTGTTTATTTTATTTTGTCACGTTTCTTGTTATTTTAGGTGAACAAGATAGCTTATGTAACTCTCTGACTGTGAAAAAATAAATTTAATGAACCCCAGTCCTTTTCAATCTTCTCGTCAGATTGCCCTCTAAGTCTCTGTGTTAAATTGTCTGCTAACTTAATCTCATGTAGACTTTGAATCCATTGATCAATGTTTGGTGTCTCTTCCTACTTCCACAACTTTGCATATTCTATTCTAGCTATCGTTATAATATATAACAGGATCTTTGAGTATTTCTTCTGTATAGTTTGATCTAGGGTATGTAGCATATACAGCAAGTAAATTTCCGATTCTTTAGAAAATTCCATGTGTAGAATTTCTTCATTCTTTTTATGTATACTATTCCAATATTTCTTTGCTTGCTTGCATGTCCACCATATGTGGTAGGTTGTACCTACTTCCACTTGACATTTCCAACATTTTCAGGAGCCTACTTTATAAATTTTCTGGAGTTTATTTGGAGCCATATACCATCTGTTGAAAATCTTCAGATACTTTTCTTTTAAATTTTGAGCCACTGTGAATTTTTGTGTTGATTTCCAACTTTGTTCCCAATTTTCTAATCTTATTGGATGACCAATGTTCTGTGCCCATTTGATCATTACGTGTTTAACTGTTTCCTCTTCTCTCTTATATAATAGTAGTCCTTTACACAATTTAGCAATTATGTGCGGTGGATTTTCCTGCATGGTTCTTATATTTCGTGTTGCTCTCCCATATTGAGTCCATACAACTTCCGGTCCATCTGACATCTTTCTGATAGCTGCCTGTAAGGGAACCAGCTTAGAATTACTCCTTCTTTTTCCAACTCTGTTCTATCTTTGATATTTATTGCTCCATGCAGTTTGTTATGAAATCAGTTTTGTTACAAAGACAACCCTTAATTGTTTTGGCACAACCTAAGGTAGTGTTAGCACAACTGTACATGTTTCTCAGAGTCTGTCAAAAGACAATTAATTATGAATTCATGTAACCAGCACAGGTACAGGCTTGTCCAAATTCTGCATGAATTCTTTTATTGAAAAATATAGGCTTATAATACTTTCTGACTAAATTTCAAGGTGCATGGTGACTTTGTCTTGTGATGCATATAATATATTTAACTGTTGGTGCTCACTCCTTTCTAGTCCACAGTGCCTTTTGTTTGTTTGTTTGTTTTAATTTTGTTTTCCTCATAAGAAAAATTATTCTAATCAGCAGGAAACAACTTGAACATTTTCCCTTAATAGCAGCCTTTTTTCTGCCTTTTGCATGGGCCAACCCTGCAGGCTAGATATATGATGGTTCTATAAATCAGTGTTTCCCAAACTCTGGTCTTCCAGGTGTTTTGGATTTCAACTCCCAGGATCACTGATCATTGGCCAAGGCAGCAAGGACTTCTGGGAGTTGAAGTCCAAAACACTTAGAAGACCAGAGTTTGGGAGTCACTGCCATAAATGAACCTAACCTCTTAAGGGATAGAAAGGGGGCTGTGATCATGCAGAATGAGAACTTTTAGCAGATCTGGAAGGTGGTTCATCTTTTCCCTGTCTTGTTGTGGGAAACTGTTGCCTGATGCAATTGTCCTAATGAATGAAGTAGAGGAGGGAACATGAGGAGAAGGTGGTGGTGGTGGTGGTAGTGATGATGATTTACTTCTGTAGCGCCATCTGAGCTAATAGATTTGTAGTTTGCAATCTAAACATACATGGGGAAATAACAGAGGAAACATTTTGTAAGTGAAAATTATTTAATGTAATCAATCATCCTGTCATATCTTTACACCTGTATTACATTTTTCTTAAATTTAGTAGAATCACAAAGGCAAGAATAGGAATACTATCAAGTTGTAAGACTCTCTGTTTTATATAGTGGCTGATTGGTATAGCACAGTATATTAGGTTTTTAAAAAATGTTATTGTCATATTTTATTTAGGAAAAGATGCCTTCTGAGTGCGGCTATGTTTTGCTTCATACTGGACAAAAAATGCCTCTTGTAGGACTGGGGACATGGAAGAGTGAAGCTGGAAAGGTAAGCAATGACTTCACTGTTGAGGAGGTATAGAATTACCTGTTTAACTACTGTATGTAAAAACCCAAAATCTGTGGCCAATCAACAGGTAAAGTCATATGACTAGGAGCTATGAGCTCTTCAAACAATATATTTCCTAGACTTTTAATTGTGTCTCAAAGATTAAGTGTTTCTATACCCTCTGTCCCTTCTTTTCTCTGTCTTCCTCTTTCCTGCATAGTTTTCTCCTTCCTATTTTTTTCCCCCAGCAGCTAGTATGGATGCTGTTATAAAAGTAGGACTAATTTAGAGATAACACGGGGGGAAACACAAATACTCCTCCCTCCATGGTGTTAAAAATATAAGACTGTTTTTCCAGCAATATTTAAACTTCACATAACAGTGCAGTTTCCTGATAAAATTGTGAGAAAAACACTGGAAGGTGTTCTAGTCTGTGTTGTAAATACAAAAAGATTCTGCTAATATATGGTTGATGAAGCTGTTTTCTGCTTTGTGGAGTAACTTTAATTCCAGTATACAAAGTGTGTAAAAAAAGGTTGTCAACTTAACTGGTTTTGCTTCTGCATCATTCTTCCTCTTTAGAGTTAAACAGTAGCCTGACATGCTAGAATTAAAAAGCTGAAGCATGGAGAGGGTGACCTCTTAATTTCTTCATGTTAATCTGCTATTGAAAGGCACAGCAGCAGCACCAGTGAAGAGTTGGCAACCTATTTTTTTGTCCATAAACACAGCTTTCTTCAATTCTTGTCTTGGGCTGTACCCATGTAAACTTTGTTCTAGATAATTTTTTTTTAAAAGCAAGACATTTCAATGGAGGCTATTTAAGGCTGTGTCTCCTTAAAGAAACTGGGGATGTTCTGGCTAAATTATACTGGGTGATGCTTTTGTAATCTAACCCTCTTCTTACTTAAACTTCGTATAGACTGGCAGCACTGTTTCTTCACCTTGCTAATGCTAAGGCTTCCATTCATGTGTGTCAGCTGCCTTTAAAAAACAAACAGAAAACAAGTTCACATTCATGTGTAAACCACAGTCTCTTTGGCTCCGTTTCAGCTAGGTTTGTGTTTTTCTTTGGATTTGTTTATGTACACTTTCAGTTCTGTTTGCTTTTGAAAAACACAAATAATTTAAAATGTTCCAGTCCATGCAAGGATTCTTCTTGCATGTTGCTGGAGGATATGATGAAAATAACATACTTTCCCAACATAGAACATAAGGTTGATAAAATGTTTATCCAAGAATAATCCACTAAATAATCCAAACTGTTAAACTGCCTGGTGTTACCTTTTTGTGCCTTTTATGTTTTTGTGTATTTTCCTTCCTCTTTTGATTTGCAGGTACAAATAGATGTTGATCCAAAATAACTCTTAGTTTCCTTTTCAGGTCAATGATAAAAATTTATTTCCTGTTCTCACTTCTTTTCTAACCTTTATGATGTAACTCAGTCACAAAGGGATGGGAGGCTTAGGAGGGCAGTGTGCCCTGGGCGTCATTTTTTGGGGATGGTGCCGCTCCTTGCCTGCCCCCCCACACACTGTAGCCCCTCCCCTGCGCACTGTAGCCCTGCCCCCATGCCTCTGCTCCACCCCACTTGCACCAAACTATGCCACTGGTGTAACTTGAGCACTCTATACCTGTTTCTAGCAGAGGTTAGAAACAACTGTTTTCAGAGCAAAGATGCTATAATCCCAAAGGCAGAAGGGCCTAAATTCCCAAATAAGCACCAGATCCTGACAGATCTGGTAAGTTAAGCAGGGTCAGGCCTGTTTAGGACTTGGATTGGAGACCACCAGTAATACCAAGTGCTATAGGACAGTGAAAAGAAAGAACGTTTTCTTTACCAGGGACCCCTTGCTGCCAGGGTCTTCCAAGACTTAATTCAAGATTTAAATATTTAAATTTAAATATCCAAATATTTATTTAAAGTTGCTCATCAGCTGCTCATGTTTATCATTTATTCTTCCAGTAGACAATGCAAAGGAAATGCGGCTTGTTAATGGTCTGTGAAGTAGCATTCTGAAATCCTTCAAGTGCCACAAGAGTAGAATAAACTGGCTCCTGACTCCTAGGTTAATCAGTGAGATAAATGAAATTACATATGTCTGATTATATTTGTGACCTTGGGACCTGCAAATTTACCCAACCACGAATTCAAATGTGCGCAATACTGTACATTTGAATCTGTGGTGGAGGGCATGCTAGTTGCCAACTTCTTCCTTCAAGGCAGTGGAGTTCCCCCACAAAGCAAAAGAAAGCAGCTGGTACCATTTTTAATACTGTAAGGGCTTACTGTGTAGCCTCATCTCACGAGGCTTCACAGTCAATCTACAGGGCTTCCAGTCAGGTGAGGCTTACCAGTATGCAGTTAGCCCCTAAAATATTAAAAATGGTGTAGGCCAGCCACAGAGGTGGCAGCAAGTCCCAGCTGCCAAGTGTGCCACATTCTTTAGGCTCCCTTGCCTCTGTGGATGGGGTTGTGCACCTAGCAACCAGGGCTTGCTGTTGCAGCTGCCCTACACTATTTTTAATACAGGGTTACCTCAGGAGGCTGACTCGAATGTGCCTGGTGGTTTATACTTGTGAGGGTCCCGAAACTGATCCCTCATGCATATGGTGAGCCCACTGTAATTGTAATTGATCCATTCTCTCAAAACTAGCTTTATGAATGAATACTCCTCTATCACCCTGTTAATCTTTGAATCTAAAATGTGTACAGAAGCTTACCCATTCTTCTCTACTTGCTTTAGAAATTACCGGTAGATTGATCTGATAAGGCTTGGCTTACAAAGACTCTGAAATAACAACAGATGCCATGTGGATCTACTGATACCTCCTTCACACCAAAGCTGTGTGTACCCCACTGATTTTTTCAGGGTCATCATTTTTTTTCAACAGTGAAAGCTAATATCATAGTCTGTCCTGCGGTTAGCAGATGTTGACTCTGGGACTTCCTTTTCACTCTAGTTGATTGATGATGTGATAGCACTGTTCTGATGTTTAGTACAGTCACATGCTGAGGATCTATTTGAGGTGGAAAAAGTGCCTGGACTCAGTTTAGGTGCCCCTTCTTCCATGTAACCTATCATTGGTATGGCCACTCGGTCCCTGTCATAACTCTAAGATATTATATGGAATGTATTAATTCCTTATATCTAGCACTTCAGATATATTGTTTGTTAGCTAATGGTATTTGCTCATTACTTGTCTGTTCATCAGCTCTGAAGCAGTATATAAGGGATATAAACTCTTTATATGCAAATTAAAAACCAGTTTTTAAAACAAAACAAAAATAGATGGAATAATACTGTTATAACCGCCTTCTAAAAGCTTGGCAGATACAGCCTGATTTCCACTGAGAGAGACTTCCACAAGCAAGATGGTTCTACAAGAAGGACCTCTCTCATGTAGTCATCACCCTAGCCCCTCAGAGTGGTGGGACATACAGTGAGGCCTCTGTTGATGGTCTTGAGTTCTGGGCAGGTTAATACAGATGGAGGTGGTCATTCAGATATCCTTGTACCAAGCTATTCAAGGCTTTGTAGGTCAAAATAAGCTTCTTATATTGAGCTTAGAACCAGACTGGAAGCCAATGCAGTTGGTTCAAGACCAAGGAAAATCATCTCTAAAGTGTATGCCAAACAGCCATCTGGCTTTTGAATTTTGTACTTGCTGTAGCTTCTGTACAATTTTCAAAGGCAGACTCACATAGAATGCACATAATTCATGTTAAGATGTTGAAGTAGACATTGCATAATTACGTGTCCATATGTATTTATGATAGATATGTGCAGTTCACTTGGATCTAACAGTGATGTTTATATTGGGGTTCATCACATCTGAGCCCTGCAATCATACGGTTCCTCAGCCATGGACTTGCAGAAAATTCCTTATTGTATAGCCTAATTTCTTCATCTGAGTATAAGTTAGAAATATGTTTGCCGGTGAGTTCTTCTACATCCTTAGTATGGCATGTTAGATTTTCCGTTGCTGATCTTTGTGCTTAATTTATTTCCCACAATATCAAAGCAGGAGAAGGTAGAAGGAATAAAATCTACCTTGTCTAAATTTCATAGGACCTCTTAAATAGCCAGTCTTACTTTCCTGAGATATCATTTGCTGCATCTGCCTCTTCTGTGTCCATTGTGCATTCTAACATGAATATGGGAGAGAATTTTGCACATGATTTATTTCAGACTATCAAGAGTACTCCTTTCTCTAACTGTTGGCACCCACAGCTGGCTCTTTTGCCTATCATCCTATTTTAATAGAAGTGATTATTACTGGAGGTAAAAAAACCAAAGTTACTAGTCTGCTGTGGCCTGGAAGAGGAGGGATGGAGGTCCATTTCTGTGTTGGGCCTGGAAGAAGAGGTTTCTGTCCTCCAGCAACCCAGTTCTTTTCTCTGCTGGGTACAGAGGAGGGTGGTGCACTTCCTGCCTTGTCTACCAGACCATTCATATGCCTGCATGAGATTCCTTGCATTTCCTGCCCCCCAGTTCCTGGCCCCCTGTGACTACCAGGCTGGTGCTTAAATACAAGGATGTACTAGCATGCCACGTTTTATTCCTGCTTTATTGATGGTCAAGCCTTTTAAAATCTGATGTGTGTTGCAAGAAAATTTCTTAAGGTCAGATATTAGTCACAGTTTGGTTATATTAACTTCTCCATTTTCATAATGGTTGTGGTAATCATAATTCAGGCTAGGAATGAGGAAAGTAAGATCTTGCAGTTATAATGAGGAAACTGGAATTGCTTTATCATTGTGAGTAAAGGAGTTTGATTTTTCATTCAGGCAACCTTTTAGAACATCAGAGCATTTTGTGTCACTGTTTCTCCATCTAGTGTCCAGGCTTCCAATAACCAAAAGGAAATTAAATTTGACGGGCAGAGGAGATCTGTTTTTTTATCTATAAACCAAAGGCTGAATCATCCTTTCGTTGTACTTGTTTTATCTCCACTCAAAAACAAAACAAAAGCCCAAAAGCAAAAGCTTTATGAGCTGAATCTGTTATCTCTCTTATTATTTCTCTAGCCTTCACAAAAAAGAAAATAAAACAAAATAAAAACAAAAATAAAATCCAAATTATCTTCTTTTTAGAGGAATTGATTAAATGCATTTTCTTTTCCTTTTTTTAAATTAAACATTGTGGACAAAGTAGATTCCAGTCAGGATACAGATTATCTTTTTTTTTTTTTTTTTTTGGTGTGTGATCACACAGAAGGATCCATGGTAGTGTCTTTATGGGTTAGTTAACTGATGCCAGCGTTGCATTATAGCAGTACTATCTTAGCCTTTAAAAGGAAATGTAGCATATAAGAGCATAGAGAGAAACATATATTTATTTCCTTTTCAAAAGTTACAAATGGATAGAGCAGTCTTCTTCCAACCTGGCATCCCCTTTTAGATGTGTTGGCTTACATTCTATCTTGAGGTAAACAATGTTAGATGAGTCTGTTATCTCACTGTTCTGCAGCACCCTTGGTACTTCTGCCCTCATCCTGCTCATTAGCCCCCAAAAAACTTTGTCAAGTGGGCTAAGGCAATAGATAGCAACACACTCAAATAATCTGAATTCTGCAGGTAGGCAGGGATTTGAATTTAGAATCTGAAGTACAGGCATACTCAGTTACACAGTTTCTGAAAATGAAGCTCCTTTTTACAAAGGCTTATTATGCTAGTCCAACAGTCTGCTTTCCCCCCTTGTCATCTATTTAGCTAGACAGTTTTAGCAGAATCAGTACTGGAAGAATGCTGAAGGGAGGTTGGAAAAGCATATACTTTTGTTTAGATTTGCATCGACATGTCTGCAGTAAACCATGCAATAAGGCTTGAGCAGGGAAAGAGTGGGATTCTACTCTAGCTGATCATGTTAAAAAAAAGCATAGATCTATAGGTTTTGCTACCAAGGCGGAAATCACACACACAGACACACGCACAAAAAGGAGGCTCATGAACAAAAAGGTCATCTTTAGATGCATTTTGGAAGAAGCTTTCACATGGTCTATGCAAAATGTTTTTCATTACTTATACAAGGCTTATCTGACCTAGTTGTTTCATTTGACCTGTGCATATTGTTAGTTTGCATATAAAGTTCAACTGTGTCTTTTTGTGGTAGTGAAAACTACCCTTATTCTGTTGTTGTTATTTTTGCTTCTAGCACCAAATTTTCTGTGAAAGAACTAATGCCCAGAAATACATCTACTTTATTGAGGTATACCTATATTTGAATAGTTTACTGATTGGAAGTTCTAGGAGGCTGTGCTATTTCCATGCAGAGTGCCTTGAAATAAGGTAGGAAATAAACAGGATTCCAGAAGAAAATCTGGCAAGAGGCAAGTCCTCATGGGTATGTGGGTATACCTCATGGGTATATTTCAGACTGATGGCTTTAGCAAGATCTGTCTTGGATTATAGTCAACTTCCTGATTCTTGTTATAAGATTCTTCCTGATTCTTAATTAACCTGAAGCTGATTATTAGGGGAAGTAAGCTGGTCAAACCTCTATAAGCAAGCAACTTGAGAGCAGTGACATCAATGACTTTGACTGAGATCTCTTTGGTTTCACACTGAGGATTGGCCACTTAGCTTACCTAGTTAGGAGAGGGAATACTATAATGTCAATATATTTGTGGCAAGTTTGTTGCCGCTTAATTTTTTTGTAGGGGGACTTTGAGGGGTTTTTATTCTTCCAGGAAATCTGTCAAGAATTGAGGAGAATGCACCGTTTTGTTTGTTTTGTTTTATGCAGACATTAAATCTCTGCATCCTGGAGGTATTCTCCTCCTTTGATGAGAAGGTTTACTTGAACAAATAACCTTCAAGGCCATTCACAAGGAAGTAGAACATTAACAAGGACATCAGGAAGAAACAGGCTGCACGTATAATTTATGTATCTTAGTTACATTGCAGCAATTCTACTTCAGAACTGGGGTTTATGGTGGCAGTTCCAAAACTTTAAACAGATTCATTAGCAAACTGATGAAATACTATTACCAATTATACTACTACCAAGAAAATCTTGCTTTCTACATGGAGCCTAATCATAAATGTAATATAACCCAATAAAAATCAAGGACAGCAACATTTATAAAAGTAATAACATGTTATAGAACCAATAATTAAAAGCATAATAAATAAAAATATAACAACAGCAAAAATAAGATATTATACATTAAATCTTCCAATAGCACTGTTACACATAAAAGAATCATCAGTCTATGCCAAGTGGCACAGGAAGAGTTTGTCTCATGAATTTGAGTTGGAGAGCAGTTATGTCTATTGGCTAGCCCTTAATCAATAAATGCCATATGTTGTATAGAATTTCCATCCCCTCTTCTGAGCTTTTCTGTAGAGGTGGACTGGTACTCCTTTTATCATCCTTATTGTCTGGTCCACATGTATTTGTGAACTTAAGAGGAGAGGAATTTCTTGCTTTTTATGAATTCATTTTGCAAAATTATTGAACTATTCCTGGTTAATACTATTTACCTATGCAGGAACATGACATACTGAGTCACATCCAAATGTGCCACTGTAGAAGCAAACAGCTTTGTACACTCCAAAAAGGTGTTCTGGAAGTTGTAGCACCCTGTGGAACAGTATGACTGGTCTCACTAGAGGCCACAGTGGATTGGGAGGTGTTTGTGAAAACTCAGGAGCCAGCCAACTGCCTTTTATTTGGCTAATAGCAGCTTTGGATCCAGGCCATTGTATCCCTATAAAAGGAAATCTCAATAATGCATCACTTACCTAATTATGAAGATTTACTCTTTTGCCCAGCTTCACTGAGAAGGTGTTCTGGAAGAGGAAGAAATGATGGATAGTGATCGTGATGATGAATTAACAGTGTTTGCTGCTCATTCGCTGTGCTGCTTGGACTCTGCAATACGGTCTGTTCTCACATAGTTGGCCATTTGGCCAGTTGGCCACTATCTTGGTGTCTGAAAGTGTGCTTTTCACTCAAGTGACATAACAACCCTCTCCTGCTTTGTCCTCCACAGAATCTGTTTATTTCCTAACCACATACGGAATGCAAAATCGTCAATATTTCTATTGTTATTAGTTACAGTTTTGGAGTAATTCTCTAAGTTAAAGTAGCGAGGACCTCCTCACATTCTGATGCACTTAATCTTTCTTTTCTCTTTTAGGTGAAAGAAGCAGTAAAGTATGCTCTTACCACAGGGTATCGTCACATTGATTGTGCTACAGCTTACAGTAATGAAGCAGAAGTAGGTGATGCTCTCCAGGAGGTTGTTGGGGTTGACAAGGTAAAGAAAAAAGAAGATAAATGTTCACAGGTGGTTGCTAAGAAATAATTGCAAAAAAGGCTGAGGCAGGAGTGGTTGTCTGTGTTCTGGGTTGGTTTTATTTACAAAATAATTACTGTTGCTTCTTTTCCATGTAAAGTTATCATGAAAGACACTGATTACTTCCTGCTGCTTGTTGTGTGCTGCAGACTCTGACTTGAAATTCTGCCTATTCCCTTGCTGTTTGTCCTGTTCTTGCTCTAAGAATTTGCATAAGGCACTATTTACAATGATACTGCAGTTGTTCTATTGGTATTAGAAATGATAAAGCTTTTAATTATAAGAAACAGAAAAAAAATGTTTCATATACCCACAGCAGAGGCAGTACAAAAAGATGTAATCAAAGGATGAACAACTACTTCAGTATTAAAAACAAACCACAAATATATCATACAGTCTAAAAGACTGCCTAATTTTCATGCTGTATTCATGCAGTTTATACAATTTCCATATTGACACTAAATTGGTAGGTGCCATGCTAGAGAAAGTCAACTTGTTTCACATTGTGCTGTTTTTAACTATGCTTGTCCAAAAAAATGGAAAATGGAAGACCATACTTAAAACTGTTTTCAAGTATTGCTTGAAAACAGTTTTCATTTGGGGCTTTTTGTCTTATATTCTTGTTTTCAGTATCCCTAAGATATAACAGTGTGGATTGTTTTTGTGCCTTCAATCTTATCCTTAAAGTGATGACAATTAGATAAGTCCTTTTCAAAAAAGGCAGGGGGGATAGATCTAGAATGCCTGTGAAATTTACTCTGTAGCGATTTGGTATGTCATTGTAGGCTATTTCTAATGATGGGCGGCCCACTCTTAAAGGTCAATTTTAGCTTATAGCAGTTGGAAGCTTTTTCTTTAATGTGTCAAATTTTGATATGGGGTATATAGAAATTGGAGGTGAAATACATGGGGAAGCCATGTAGACAGAAATTATTATTTCTCCAACAATGCAGATCTAAGATTTCTCTTGTAATGGGTACAATGGAATAGGTTGCTGTTTTACTGAGCATAGATTGAAAGAGACATGTTTAGAAGACATAAAATATTTGCTGAGGAGGTTACATATATTGTAAAGTTATTAAATAAAAAGTTGATCTTAGTATGAATTTTACACTTGGAAGAGTTTTGAAACTGCCACTTTCCTGTGTAGAAACAAGTCTGTGCAGTCTCTTGAAAAATTTGTATTGCCATCTCATAAGAATTTGGTAAATGATGCATAGGTTGATGGGAATGTACCGTCACTATCCTACTTGGTAACCATTCCCCTTTCCTGAGCTGGAAGAGGTGCTTCACCAGCCTAGAATGAATGGAGAAACTGAGTATGTAGACATGGATACATCTGTCTGATGAACTGAATTTCTATAATTTAGAAATAGCCTTTATTTGTGCGTTTGTTCCTTTTGTTCTTCTTTCTAAAAGACTGTTAAGAGGGAAGAACTATTTGTGACATCAAAACTATGGAATACCAAGCACCATCCTGAAGATGTGGAACCAGCTTTAAAGAAATCTCTACAAGATCTGAAGCTGGATTATCTGGACCTCTACCTCATGCACTGGCCACATGCTTTTGAGTGAGTGTCAAGAGGAAGGAAATGAGCATGAACCCACAACAATGTTAAACAGCAATGTAGAAGGCGAGGACAAGTGAAATGTTTCTTACCATCTGTACAGGTGCCAGTTTGTTGGCAGCTCTGTTATCCTTTCTTTTTCTGAGTTTACAGCAGATACAGCCCAGTGGCTTTTGTTAGTCTTTATCATTTGGAAGCCTGAAATTCACATTTTAAAAACTCCAAGGGAAGGAAAAAGAGAAAAGCAAAATGAGAATTGAGAATCTTAAATGTTAGAAAATGTTTCAGACACTGTGTTGTGGAGCTTGATTGGACTTTCGGTCATTCTTCTAAAATTATGAGCAAAGCTAATAATTTCTCTGGCATGGTAAGTTATGAAATTGAAGAGGAGCTGCCATCATTTTGTATGGCTCAGGATAGTTTTTTTTTTAAATTAGTAACTAATTTGTTTTAATATCTCAGTATGAGCTAGATAGCCTACATGGTTTTTGTGGTAGTGAGACTTTTTTCCAAATTATGGTGACCTATCATGGGGTTTTCTTAACAAAATTTATTCAGAGGAGGTTTGCCTTTTCCTTCCTCTGAGGCTGAAAGCATGATATTTGCTCAAGGTCTCCCAGTGGGTTTCCATGCCAAGTGGAGAGTTGAACCCTGGTCTCTGGAGTCATAGTTCAATGTTCAAACCACTACAATATGCTGACCCAGATAGTAGGCAATATAAAATGAGAAGAAGAAAATCTATTTTCTACTAGATCACATCAAATGGGCATCAGCTCTTAATACTACTTCTGAGAGGTTTATGGTCTGTGTTTTTTTAATAGGCGAGGAGACAACCTCTTCCCCAAGAACGCAGATGGTACCATGCGTTATGATTCCATTGACTATAAAGAAACTTGGAAAGCCATGGAGAAGTTGGTGGAGAAAGGTTTGGTGAAGGCTATTGGGTTATCCAACTTCAATAGCCGTCAGATTGATGATATCATTAGCATAGCTTCTGTCAAGCCATCTGTATTACAGGTAAGCAGAAAAAAGAGAATGTGAGCAGTTTGCTCCCTGAGATGATGATTCCTTTATGAATGTGAGGAAGAATGCAGGCCATAAGAATGGTGATTGTTTCTGCTGATAGTGGAAAGAGGGTACAGGGGAACTATAGCAGAACGTATATCCTTCTAGCTTGGAGGCATGTGCCCTGTTTTAATTTGTATTTAGTGTATCATGCATAGCATTTGAACAGGCAGTTTACTTCTCCTTTTTTGCATAAAGATATAAACTTGAGATTAGAGTGAGTGGATCACCTCTATCCAGTCTAGGCTACTGGGAGTGAGGAGGAATCCCTGCTTGTCTCTGCTTTTCTTGGATGTGCTTTCTGATTGGAAGGAAGCCAAATCAAAGCAGATATTGTAGAGAGGGACAAGATGCAATCTCCTATGAGAATGGGTATGATCAAGTGCTCAAATCACACTTCTGCCAAGGGGGGCACAATGGCTCATGGGAAAAAGCAAGACCCAAAGTACAGATGCCTATATGTGGATGTCCTCACCTGTGAATCCATGAGGCTCACAGAACCCTTTAGTTATTTTAATGTTGTTCCTTACAGCATATTAGCATGTCCTGTCATATGCTTTGAGAATCCCAGTAATAGATAATATGCATTATTCTAATTAAATGGTAGTATTGCTTTGTCCAAGTATTTGGAGGGCAAAAATATTGTCCAGGGGCTAAGGACTCTGGAGTTGCTGTAGATTTTAAGTGACTAATGGAATTTTCTATAATAGAAATATCTGGGGAAAAAAATCTCCTAATAAATATCCTTAGAATATAGATTCAGAATGACTTACTCTAAGGAATACCATGGGACAAGTTATTTGCAGATGGGACTCTGGTGTTAAAATACCTTTGTAGGATAATAAGACTGTTAGAACAGGGTGTTTAAATGAAGGACAGGAGCCAAAAACCTCATTTTTTTCCTCTGGAGATAGTCCATCACTCTTGCAAGTTTTATACTCTGGTTTACAAAATTACAGTGTCCAAAGAGAATGAAATCCATATGCCACAATTTGTATTACAGAAATTTCTGTAGAAGCCTCTGGAATAATTGCAGTACAGTATAAGCAGATTACAGATTGAACAAGGAAGAGCATCTGTAATACAATGTATATAGGGATATAAGAACTGACAGTGGATCAGTTTACTACTGTTTCAGTTAATCCAGCTCCACTTTTTAAGCCACACCTTTCTATCCCATTGATCTCTTAGTTCATCCCTCATTTCTGATTCATGTTTTTTTATTGAAGAACTTTATCTTGTCCAAGAGTAAAAATGCAGCTTGAAAATGCTACATTGCTATTAACTACCATCTAGGAATGGAAACAATATTTGAAAAATGGTCAAAAAGTGGGCTTTCTGAAGGTTGGGAAACTCTAATGAGGAGACATGTAGCCCAGCAAGAATCTTCATAGTACAGGACTATTTTGCACAAATAATGCATCTTTTTTTCACAGAAAACAGTGTCCTGCACTGAAAATAAAATTTTATATAGAAAACATTTTTTCTGTGCAGAAAAAATGTTTCTATGTAGAAAATCCTGTTTTCTATGCAGAAGACTTGCTTTCTGTGCATAAATTGGCATTTTCTATGGATGTAGTTCTGTGAAAGTGTACACTTTTCAGTGACAATTCTGTGGCAAGGAGAAAAAATGTAAAACCATTCTTGCTTGTAAGAACAGAATTTTTGAAGATTTATATCCATGCTTCTGTCTATATTTAAAATGCTGGTCTGTCTCCTCACCATCTGCTGGTGGGAGCGCCATATGGATTGTGAATAGGCACAAAGTGATTAACAAAGTTTTGCTATTCATTTACTACCAGGAAACAGGCCATGTGGATATGCTCTGATTTTCATGATAGCTTCTACTTCCAGTTGTCAAAAACTGAACTTTGATTACCTGAAATCTGCTCTTTTAATATGGTGATGCTTTGAATAGCAGTCTGCCCGTGACAATATATTGCTCTTAACAGGTAGAATGCCACCCTTACCTAGCCCAGAATGAACTGATAGCTCATTGCCATCAGCGAGGTCTGGTAGTGACTGCTTACAGCCCTCTTGGTTCACCTGACCGGATGTGGAAGCACCCAGATGAGCCTGTGCTGCTGGAGGAACCTGGGATAAAAAAGCTGGCAGACAAATATGGCAAATCTCCTGCTCAGATTCTTCTCAGGTGAAGAATGGGTTAGCCATTGACAGAGGTAGATTGTGATCATGGAACAAATAAATAGCCCCTGTAGTTTTCTGTGTGAATTTATTATTAAAGCCCAGGAATGGGCAACTGCTCATTGTTCCTGGGCCCCCCACTCAGAATCCTTTTCTAAAAAAGTTTCTTTATTTTACTAAGAATGTACCTAATACCCTTGTGGTGTGAAGGGAATTTTGATATTTTTGGGGGTTTCCTGGACTGTTTTAGGCCCGGGAGAGGCCATTATTTAACTTGGAAGTTGGAGGGGGCTGAATGGCCCTTGGGCACCTAAAAATGGTTTTCAGTGATTGCATGCAACCCATGGGCTGTACTTTACCCATTCTTGCTAAGCCCAATGTTGTGATTTTTTTTATTTTAATAGTCAGAAAGGATTTTAAACCATTGCTGCCATTTATATAGCAAGAGTTTGGTCCGGAAAGAGCTGAATGGTAATGCTGAGCTATGGAGGGTATGCAGTTTTGGTATCCCTGTAAAATGTGCTCAGCTTTCTCTGAGAGCAGAGGAACCAGAGCCACCAAAACTTCCTAGCTTTAGGAAGCAGAATCTAGTATTAAGTTGGGAGAAAGACTTCAAGATATCAGTCTTTGCTGGATAGCACAAATGTTAATATATATGATCTGCTTCAAAAACAGCCATTGATTTTGCAAATCTACTATGAGGATTCTTTTATAGAAGATGGGTTGGCATGTTAGCTTGTAAGTTAAGGTGATTCTGGATCTAGCTCTGAGCGTTGAAGGTGCCTCGGAAGCCACGAGAGGGCTATATAATAACAAGATGAAGGCAGCAGTGGCTATAGCTTGTATTATTTCTCTGTCAGGAAGACCATTTTACATGGGCTATGTACAGAAATTATAATGTCTTGTCTAACTCTTATAGATGGCAGGTGCAACGCAAAGTGGTCGTCATTCCCAAGAGTGTTACTCCCGCACGCATACTCCAGAATCTCCAGGTAAATGAGGCATCCTATCTGGCCTTTCAGAAGAATATAGCAAACAGCTTTGGCTGACAGTTACTAAAGCTTACTCTGTCTTTTTCTGTAGTGATACTGCATAATCAAATACTGATTATGAACTAGCCATATTGCTTTACAGGAGTCTGCATGTATACATACCCTTTCTAATTTGTTCTTTATAACATCCACACCCTGCAATATTTCATCAGCTCTTCTTGTATTGGATGTTATTGCTACAGGGTCTGACTTGTCTGGGTGCCTCTGATTTTTAAAGACTGGAGAAATTCATTACATCCAGTTATTGTAATGCACCTGTTTGTTTTGCTGCAGCTGACCCTTGCCACTCATTAACATCAGCTTCCCCTACTTTAAATGCATTTTCTGTTCTACTTTGATCTCAGTGGTTTTCAACACACACTCCAGATTCTCTATCTGCTTTCATTTTAAAGTATCTTTTTAAAATGTGTTTCAAACACTGTTTTAATCTTGTTCTTTGCTTTTGGATTTAAATGAGATAATCATAATCTCTTTGATGTTTTTCTAAAGCTTTTATTTTAAGTTCAGGCAAAAACAAATATTTTTTCCTTCTGCTCCTCTTGTTTTTAATAAATTATTCATGAAAAGCTATTTTATTTTGCTCTGTTACATTAGTATGGTGTATGTATATTATGATGTATGGTGTATATTAGTATGGTATATTAGGTGTATGACTACTGAGATGCTACCTAATCTATCTGCAGGCTATGGAGTCCCACTGGCAATATTAGAATATGCAGGATGACTCTTTCAAAAATTTTGTTGGGGAACAGAAAGTTGTATGTGTTACTTTGGATACACCTAAGTGACTCTCTATAGGAGGCAGGATCATGATCCATGACTTCTGACTGTTAGTTTGTTTCATGTAGAGCTTGGAATAGTTACTGGTACTTTTTGAACAACACTTTGCAGAATCCCCCACCTTTTTGTAGTCCAGAGAACAAACTTTTTCAAGCTTTTTTGGGGGGAGGGGAGTCTCTAAAAAAGGGGAGGGATTACTTGAATCAAAAAAGAAAATGAGAAGAAAACTAGTGAACAGGATTACTGTTTCTCCAAAGAATCCCTGTTTTTTACTTAATGATAATAGACAGGACTGAAGAAGAGATGATTTGGATATCTGTTCCGTAAGGAATCGCTCATTAATGCTCACTCCAGACTCTCCAAAGACACAGAGGCCTTGATTTGGGCAGCTTTGCTTTTACTAGAGAAGTCCATTTTATGGGACATCTATCTGTCCTTTGCTACCGTGGCCAGGTTTTTGGCTGGTGCTTAACTTGACTGCGAGAAAACAATGAGAACCCTCTGGTAAAATCTGGAATTTTTAAATTGGTCACAAGGTATCACTTTTATCTCTGTATTTTGACCCAAAGCACATCTGGCAGGGAAAGCATGACATTATATTGATTATCAGGAGATCACTCTAACTTTTTATATGGATGAATTCTGTTCATATCTTTCTAAAATTGACACAGGAAAAAAGGTTTAAAATTCCTTATTGGTTGGGTGACTGCAACAGCACGTATGCAGCATACAGCAACCTATTCAGTTATAATGTCTAAGATTTGGCAGCCTTGTGGGGAGTGCATATCTTAGAAAGTTGTCTATAAAGTGACTGTGTGTCACTGGGTAGCACCATCAACAGACAGTACAAGACAGATTGTTTGTAATCTTCAGAAGCTGCTTAGGGGAGGAGGTTTTTGCAAGAGGTAGCCAAATCCTATTGCTAACAATATGGACCCTCCTTAAAGACTTTGGCTTTTATATGTAGGGAAGAACTGCAGCTCAGTGGTAAAGCATATTGTTTATGTGCAGAAGATTCTGAATTTTCCACGAAGGTCTAGAAGAGACCCCTGCCTGAAATTCTAGAGACCTGCTGCCAATCGGAATGCATGACTTTGAGCTACAGACTAAAATTCCAACTCAATATAGGGCAGTTTTTTGTGATCTAATGTCCCAGTAGTTGGGATTGCTGCTCAAAAGCAAGCTGTTGTTGTATGAACACCGCTGTCTTGTTTCCAAAGTGTGTAACTACTTCTAAAAATAGAATTCTGTCAATATTTTTTCACATACTCACCTAAAAAGAAAGCTTCTCCCTTTGGAAAACTTGTTTAGGAGGAACTAACCAATCTGATTCCAGTGTCCTGTCATGCCAGGGAGAATTATTTCCTAATAGTCCAGCTGTTGTTCTTCCTCACAGAGAATGAGATTTACAAGAGCATTTCCTTTGTTTCTCTCCATTCAGTCCTCTCTAGTTTATAGAAGAGATTGGGGAAAAAATGAACACATATGTATCCTAGGCATGTAGACTAACTGTTTATATTGGGCAAAATCTGATGCTTTTTCTAAAGATAGCAATAAGCAAAGAAAACACTTACACTACGTATCTCCTGTAAGTATACTATCAGGAAACCTAGTGAAAGAGGAGTGCACTTTAGGTATAAAAGCAAGGCAGTGGGATTCACAGACTTGCAAGAGTGAAAAGCACAAGGGTCTGCTTCTGTTTTAGGTATTTGACTTCAGTCTAACAGATGAAGAAATGAGCTTCATTGGGAGTCTGAATAAGAACTGGCGATACATTGTACCAATGGTTACGGTAAATGTTCTCTCTGCTGCTTTGTATAAAACATTTTTGTTCACTGTAATTGAGCCTTTGTGCCATAAAAGTTTCTATGAGTGTGTGATCCTTTTACCTCTTCAGCCATAACAGACTTTAATGAGTCTTGGTATCCAGTCTTCAGACCTTTGAACAAGAACAAGGACAGAATACAAGGTGGCCTATTGTGTACTTGATGAGCTGTTTTATTTAGCTTCGTTAGCTCTTGTGAATACTGTTAGCTAGCAGGAATGGAGCATTTGATCTGATTTTCAAAAAGGCTGCTATATGTGATGGGGGAGTCATGGTTCACATCTCTGCCCTTGTACTTCAGATGAGATGGGAGTAGTGTAGTTTAAACAATATATATGTTTACCACAGAGAACACTGGTTTTATCTTCTGTGCAATCAGACCAATTCATGTGATAAATTGCTTTAAAACTGGGCAGTTCCAGTATATAGGCACATAAGTTATTTTCAGACATTACCTATTAAATGGCTTTGAGTGAAGCAAAGAAATGGAACAGCCACCATTTCTTCAGCTGTGCTTTGTTCATAACAAAGCATAAACAGCTCCTGCTGCTTTGAAAACCTCTTTATGTGTGACCGTTTTAATGGCTCTCAGAATGTTTGGCTTCAGAAAATACAGGGTTGTGCAAAATGATTTAAAATGGCTGAAAGCATGAGGTGTTCTGGATAAATGAAGAGGATGTGTATGGTAGTGTTATCCCATTGTGAAAACAGGATCAGATAATCTTGCCCTATGATGATCAATGGGGAAGATAAATGAATTACTACTCCTGAAAAGTTTTGGGGTTTTTTATCCACTACTTTGAAATCTAGCCTTTAAAAACGTTTCTTCATGTTTAAGATTAATTTGTTAAATGCTGTGCTATGCTGTTTGTATTGTGTGCCCCCTAGTGGCTCCTGGGATGCAGAAGAAAACTATAGTATCAATTTGGTCTTTTCAGTATCCAAGACATCAAATGGATGAAAAGTATTGTGCTGCTTTCCCATTCCCATGATAAGATCTTATTGTGAGGCTTCATCTCTGCATTTTTTCCTGTTTTTTTGCCATGGCCTTTTTTTGGGGGGGGGGATGCAATGCTCCTTTCTAACAATAGACACACTAATAAACATAATACTTTTTGTTGTTCTTATGTATCCAGTGAAAATCCATGTTCAAAACCTCTACAATTTTTATTGGACTCTTTCTCAGAAGTTCCAATTTTGTCATTGCATTTAAAAAAAAAGTCTCAAACTGTTCTATCAGAGGCCAAAGCCATATTTAATGAAAAAGTTAAAAAATTTTGCATTTCTGATTTAACTGGGAAGGTCACTTTTAGAAATTGTTACAAGAACACAGATGAGTTTTGCACCTAGGTAAATTTTGTGCACTTAAGAAATGCTGCTCCCACTGTGGTAACAATTATATTTCTTTCGACTGACACTTTCCTTATCTTTCACAGGTGGAGGGCAAACTAGTAGCAAGGGATGCTGGACACCCTCTCTACCCATTCAATGAACCGTATTGATTCTAGCAGCTTTACAGCACAGAAGAAAACTACATTCAAGACTGCCACTGCTATCAAATATTAGACCTGCAAAAATAAAAAAAATAAATTTTTACATTTCTTTAAGAATTTATTTTTTACCTTTATTAATTAATACATGTTCAAATAAATAAGAAAGGCTGTATGTAGGATTCCTGAGTATATTTACTGCCTTAATTTTTCTTAACAAAGTTGACCCTGATCCCAACTAGAAACCCAGTATCAGAGCAGTGAATTGGAAGGAATAAATTGCAAGAGGTGTTCAGTGTAGGTATTAAAAAATAAAAATGCACCGCAGGTTTGCATTTCTGCCTTCATCCAGAATTAGTGAAGTTATGCTTGGTAGTGTTAATGTTATCCTGACTATGAATGTGCTCGGCAATGCAAACCTTCTTGCAGGAATGTAATTTAAAGGAGATGCCTCATATTGTGTTCCCTTTATGACTAGATGAAAATTTATTCTCCAATCCAATGTTGTCGCAGAGTCAATATGATCTCTCAATAGCATAGTTTTCTAGCATGTCCTTTTTTACTCTTACCTGTCATAAATATGTCCTTCCTTATTTATGCTCAGATGCTTTATACAGGAGTTGAATGAAGGCAGGTAGCATCCTTTTCTAAGCTGCAGTATAACCATAATTGATCTGGTCAAGCAGTTTAACTAAAAAGAATATGAACAGGTTGCTTACCTGTAACTATGGTTCTTCAGGTGGTTATCTGTGCCCTCACACAGTGGGAATCTTCACACATGCGCAGTAGCTTTTCAAAAAGTTCCAGAGCTGAGCAGCTTGGCAGGAACCCCTCCCCCATCTGGTACTGAGCATGCCCAGTCCTGCTAAGGTAACGGTGTCCCCTCAGTTTTGACGTCTGCCAAAGCAAGGACCTGAAGAGGGGAGGCTGGGCGGGTGTGTGTGAGGGCACAGATGACCACTCGAAGAACCACAGTTACAGGTAAGCAACCTGTTCTTCTTCTTCGTGGTCTCTGTGCCCCACACAATGGGAGACTGAGTAGCTTACTGATGGATGGCGGGTCAGGTCCTAGAAGACAGAAGACAGCACCACACGACTGAAGCGAGCATCCCTTTGGGCCTTGCAGTCAAGGCGGTAGTGGCGGATGAAGGTCGAAGGCCTGGACCACATAGCCACATGCAAAGCTCCTGTAGGTTAACTCACCTGAGAAGGGCTGCTGAAGAGGCCATTGCTCTAGTGGAATGGGCACGAAGCAGGGCCGGGAGAGGTTGCCTGGCAAGTTCGTAGGCAAGGTGAGTTGTCTGGGCAACCCATTTAGAAAAACGTTGAGAGGATACCCTGACTGCCCTCCGGTGCCCACTGTAGCAGACAAAAAGGTGGTGGGTCTGATGGAAGGTCAAGGTCTGTTGCAGGTAAAAGGTGAGGGCGTGGCATACGTCAAGCGAAAGCAGAAAGCGCTCGAGAGGCGAGGCAGGATCAGGATAGAAAGTGGGTAGAATCAAATCTTGGTTCAGATGGAAGTCAGAGACGACTTTGGGAAGGAAAGACGCAGGACTACTTTGTCATGAGGAAACATCAGAAAAGTTTCATCAGAACACAAAGCAGTCAGTTCTGCCTGTCTGGCTGAAGTGACAGTGACCAAAAACGCCATTTTCATGGTAAGGAGATGGTCATCGGATGTGGCCATGGGTTCAAAGGGATGGCGCATAAGCTGGGAAAGGACCAGCGACAGCAGCCATGGAGGAAGCGGTGGGTAGACAGGAGGGTAGAGGTGTTGCAGACCTTTAAAGAATTGCTTGACTAGCGTTCTGGAAAAAGGCTGAGGAAGGAGAACCACATGACTGATAAGCCACGATTGCAGAGAGATAAACTTTTAAGGGAGGAAAAAGCAAGGCCCTGGTCCTGCAGTGTCAAGAGGTCGGGGCAGAGGCCTCATTACGGGAGTCTGCAAATGCCACAAACTTCCCCACTTGTCGGGACAGAGGCCTCATTACGGGAGTCCGCAAATGCCACAAACTTCCCCACTTTTATTTGTAAGATCTATGACTAGAGTCCTTCCTCACGGCCATGAGGACAGCTTGGATAGAGGGAGAGTCTAGAACGTTATCCTCCACGCGCAGAGGAGGAGGTCTGGATGCAACACGCGGCCATCTGAGTGAGAAAGGAGGTCCGGTGCTCTGAAGCCTCATGTTGCGGGCCCCGTGTGATAGTGAGAAGGGGACCGAACCAGTTCTGCCTCAGCCAATGGGGGGCCACGAGAACAGCGTCTGTTTTGTCTGCTGAGATCTTGGCCACCACTCAGCCCAAGAGAGGAAATGGTGGAAAGATGTAAAGGAATTCCCGGCTCCAAGGGAATTGGAACACGTCCCCGATAGAGCCAGGGCCCAGGCCGGCTCTTGAGCAGTAATAGGGACATTTTCTGTTCTGTTTGGTCACAAAGAGATCGACAGTTGGAATGCCCCACTGGGACACTATCCATTGGAAAGTAGCGTCAGAGAGGGACCACTTGTGGCGGCATGCTGTGCCCTTGCTTAGCATGTCCGTTGTCATTTTCTCCTGTCCCACTAGGTGAACCGCGACAGGATGTACTTGCAGTGGGATGCAGCAATCTCAGATGCATAGAGCCAGGTGAAGCAAGGTGGAGGAGTGAGTGCCTTCTTGTCGGTTCACATAGCAGACAGCTGTCATGTTGTCCGACAGAATCTGGACAGTCTGTCTGACAATGAGGTTCTGAAAGGCCTGAAGAGCTTTGAGGATTGCCAAGAGCTTCAATGCGTTGATATGGAGATGCAGCTCCAGGCTGGCCCAGTGGCCCTGGACTGCGAAACCATGACAGTGAGCTCCCCAGCCGAGGAGGGACGCATTGTTCCTGGTGGTAAGTGTCAGACAGGGTTCGACAAACAGCATTCCCGACAAGAGATGGCACGGGAACAGCCACCAATGAAAGGAGTCCTGTACTGGACGAGGGACCCACAGAACCCAGCATTGATTGTCAAGGAGAGAATTGAAGCAGCAGAGAAACCAGTGTTGGAGGGGGAGAGCCTGAAGGCGAGAGGCGTAGGCGACCGCTGTCGTGGCAGCCATGTAGCTGAGGAGCTGTTGGATCCTGTGGGCAGAAACGGACAGACTGTGCAGGATGGCGGCTGCGGCCTGGTGCAGGGCCCGAGCGTGCCTACAGGTAGAAAGGCCCTGGCGCAAGTGGAGTCCAGAGTGGCCCTGATGAAGTCCAGGGTGCGAGAGGGTTCCAAGTGGGATTTCTTGGTATTCACCTTGAGATCGGAAAGAAGGGAAAGGGTCATGTGAATGTCTTCATACAGTTTCTGTTTGCAGGATGCCACCAATAGCCAATTGTCCATATAGGGGTACACCATAATGTGCTTCATACGGAGGTAAGACACCACAGAGGCTAGGTACTTGGTAAAGAACCTGGGGGCGGTGGACAGATCAAACAGCAGGACCTTATATTGGTAGCAAACGCCGTTGACCGCAAACCGGAGGTACCTCCTGTGCTGGGGGCGAATAGCGATGTGAAAATAGGCATCTTGTAGATCGATGGATGCGAACCAATCCCAACGCCTCAGGAAAGGCAGAATGGAGGACAGGGTGACTATCTTGAATTTCCAGGGGGAAATGAAGGAATTCACCCCCCTGAGGTCTAGGATGGGTCGGAGAGTGACGTCCAATTTGGGAACTGTGAAGTACCGGAAGAAGAAGCTGGTGGATATGGCCGATGGTAGCAGCTGCTCTATGGCCCCTTTGAGGAGGAGGGTCTCAACCTCTGAGGAGGGCCGGACTGGCAGGGGTGGAGTAGAAGACGCTGAGAGGAGGAGTACTTCGAAACTCGATGGCATAGCCAAGACGGACTATGGTCTGAAGTGATGTTGCACCAGGTGTTGAGGTGGCAAGCCAGCCCTGTGGTTCTGGACAGGTGGTTGGGTAGATGGAAGAGGGGCAGAGGTGGCGACCTGCAAAGGGAGTCAAAAACTTGACTTAGCCGTCAAGGAGGATTTCTTGGAAGATGGTTGATGTCGTCTAAAGGAACGATGAGAGGAAGCCAGCAAAGACGATTGGTGAGATGCGCAGCAAGAAGAGCGTGACCTATAAGAATAGGAAGGGCACCTCCATGAAGAGCGGGATGAAGATGGTCTTCTAGGTTGAGATGTTGGATGAAGGCTCATCTTCTTAGCTGTCAGTCAAGCTTTCATAAGATGGTTCATAGCGTCATCTGTAGTTGCATGAAAGAGTTCTTGGCCATCAAAGGGCAGGTCCTCAATCCTTTTTCTGCTATCCTCAGTCAACCCAGCAGACTGGAGCCAGGCAAACTGGTGGAGGGCGATTGCGCCCACCATTACGCGTGTTGCACCCTCAACCGCGTGTCAGGACGACAGAATCTGTTGATCTGAGAGAGACGCAGACTCGTTGAACTATTGAGTGGCAGTAACTCTGTGGTCATCTGACAGGTGAGAAAGCAGGGGAAAAAACCTATCCCAGATGTTATGTTGATAGGCCGCCAAGCAAGCTTGAGTGTTAGAAATCCTGGCAATCAACAAGGAGGCAGAGTACAAGCGACAGCCAAAGACATCCAAACGGCAGCCCTCTCAATCAGGTGGAGTCATGTGGGCCCTTTTGCCCCCTTTTGTTTGGGACGACTCAACGATTGAATTTGGAGTTGGACAGTTGAATAAGAAACCGACATCCTTCTTCTGGGTGTGGTGAGGGATCGGTTGAAGCGATGCCAGCTGGGCCCAAGGATGTTTCAAGACCTCCTGTAGGACAGACAGAAATGGAATTGGAGCCATCGACGGGGGTTGAGTATCGATATAGTGGAAGATGTTGGCAGAGTAGATGCAGGGTGAGTATCCGGCGGAGGCCACGACACCGTCGCTGTCACCCAAGGAGGAGGCGAAACAACCTGACGATGAGGCAATGGGTCTCAGGACCAGTGGTGAGACCAAGATGGCGAACGGCAGTAGTAGGCCGATCGGGATGGAGAACAGGATCTGGAGCAACGATACTGAGGGGAGCGTCAGTAATGAGATCCCGAAGGAGATCATGATGGAGAACGTGAACGTCGAGGGTGGTAAGGAGACCAACGATGAACATTGGGATGGTACTGGTCATGGTAAGCTGGCGAATATGAGTGGTAGGAGCCAGGTTGCTCTCTCCAAAGGTGTTCGTGACCGTACCTGGCGATATAGGAGGCCGAGGAAAAAGGCAAATCAACTCACCAACAAAGGCTCGTAAGCAGTGCGGTAGCGGTAGTTCTGATGACGTGGGGATTTACCCCTTTCACCGCGTCCCGGAGAGTGGGCCACACTAAGTCGAGGCCGGTCTCAGGAAATAGCCCAAGGAGCATCCAAAACAGACGTACGGTCGAACTCGGGACGGCTAGAAGAGAGAGCCGGGGCCTGTGGAGTTTGTAGACACCTATCTCCTGACTGGCCTGACATCACAGGCGGAGAGGCCGGTGGTGAGGACCGACAGTCCAAGCCAGATGCAAGATCCGCAGCAGCCGGAACCGACAGCACCGGGAGCTGGGCAGCATCCCGCACCAGTGAAAGGACAGGAGCGTCCTCCCCTTCGATGGTGGATATCGCAGGCTGTGTTGGGGGAGGTGTTGGTAAGGGACTGAGAGAGGAAGGTCGATTAGCCAACGGACAGGTAGTGGGAGAAGGAGAGCAGTGCTTCTTTTTCTTCTTCTCCTTATTAGAGGAAACAGAAGGATGGTGCGACAAGGCCCGTTTATGCTCCACGAAGGTAGGGACCTTGCAAGCTTGCTGTGAGGTAGAGGTGGCATCTCCAGTGGCAGATGGGACTGTAGGCATCCTGGAGAGCTTCGGAATCCTTGGTAAAGAAGATATCGGCAGGAAGGTCGGCAAGGTTACAGTCGGTACTGGTACTGAGGCTGTCGATACTGAGGGACCGGACGTTACCAATAACTTCGGGGCCGAGGTAGAGGATGTCGTGGAGAGTGTTGATACCGAAACGGCGGAAAGAGCAATATTGGAAGATGCCTGCTCTTTAATGCGAAGGGCTTGCTCCCAACAGTAAGATTTCAACTGAGAAGCTCTATTTTTCAGAGTCTGGAGGTGAAATCTTTACACATAGAACAGGCCCGAACATTATGGCCCTCCTTGAGGCAGAACAAACACTTGGGGTGGGCGTCCAAAAGAGAAATCTTGCGGCCGCAAGACACACACAACTTAAACAAAGATGACATACGAAGGGAGGAAGAGTTCTTGTAAAAAGATGAAAAATGAACGAAAGGATGAAGAAAAAGCCAAGAATTTAGAGAACTGCTCAGAAAGGAAGACTTCCAAGCTAACATACTGGCAGACAAAAAGAAACTGAGGGGACACTGTTAGCTTGGTGGGACTGAGCATGCTCAGTACTGGATTGGGGAGGTTCCTGCCAAGCTGCTCAGCTCTGGAACTTTCCAAAAAGCTACTGCGCATGTGCGAAGATTCCCATTGTGTGAGGCACAGAGACCACGAAGAAGAATCAATATCTTCTAAAATCAGGACAAGATCCAAAATGCAAGCTATGGCTCTGTTTTAGCATTTTTCTGGAAATTACCATCTGTCTGGTTCTTCTGTTTGAAATATAAGGATATCTTATATTAAGTATTATCTTAACAGTGTAAATTTCTCTTTTCAGCAAATAAACAGTTTTATATATACTGGCAAATACATATAACTGACATGGTTTTTAAAGGACCACCACTTACCTTACCATATACTAAAATGCTGTATGCAGTATTCAGTAATTTGGGTCCTAGCTGGACTATAGGAAGAATCAAGACCTGTTTTTAACTGAGAAGGACCTATTCCTTTGGTGGTTTAGCAGCATGCAGCCCAGTGAATACAATCTGATTTAATACAGCTTTTTGTTCTTCACTTTGTTAAAACATGGCCCAGGAAGACACTTGCATTCCTTTAACTCTGAGGTGGGCAGTTCTGACCCTCCAGAAGTTTGGGGCATTCAAATCCCATCAGTCCTGGCCAGTATAGCCAGTGCTGAGGGACTGTAGGGGTTGTAGCCCAAAAACCTCTGGGGTGCCACAGTTACCTCACCTCAACTTGAACTGAAACTGTAGCATGGAACCATAGTATGAAGGTGCAGATGGTGCATTAAGTTGCATCTACTTAGCCACAAACCTGGGTTTCAATTAATCTTGGTGACTCCAAGAATTACTGTTTGGGATGGTGTCAGACCTTATTGTATTAGTCCTTATTTTAAGACCAAAGCTGGTATATTTCTACTGGAAACAATGGAGTATAGATGGATTTGGTGACAGATACACATTAAAACATGTTCATAAGCAAAGATGCATGTGTCCTGCTATCAGAAATGACTGAGCAGGTTTTAGACTACTGTTTTTGTTTTTGTTTTCAGTAGAACCCTATGGTCCACTAGCAAAGGGTAGAGGAAAATAGTGGTTCATGGAAGAGTGGCTTTTGAACATAGTCTCCACAGGACAAAATGCACTACTTGTTCCCCTCGGCTTCTTTCTTAAAGTTAGAAACTTTTACCAAACTAACAGTGGATCACAATCTACTTTCTTCCTGCCCCTCCATCAAATGGAATTCACAGGAAATATGAACAGGTTTATCCTATTTTAATCTCATAAGCAACTTGAAGTTGGTTAAGTTAAGGCATGCCTATGAAAAAGGTATGGTCCTTTAGGTGTTGTTGGGCTGTAACTCCAGAACTCCAGCCAATTTAGAAAAGTGTGATTTTGTGAGAGTTGCAGTTTGTATCAGAAAGCTACATCCCTGGAGTTAAGGCCGGGTTATTAAGTTCTACAATAAAGTTCAATTTTCTTTTATCTCAGTAGTTGGATATGAGTTGACTGATTGCACAGATATACAGCTAAATGCGACATATGTTGACGCCACCTACTGAATTTCATTCTTAATTAGGCTCTCCAACTATTTCTTCCTATAATGTTGCCTCCTTATTCCATCCTCTGTCTTTTATACTTCATTTGAGGGTGCACCTGCCAAAACAGTGTGAATCAGAGAGGCAGCACTGCTAAGTCTCTTACACACTGGTGAAAATCAGAGGATGGCTGCTGCATCTGCTCCCTAGTTGTGCTATCCCTCTGGATCAAGAGAACTTCTAAAATTTATGCAGATTTTTTCAGAAATTTGTCTAGGCTCAGAACCTGGCCCTTGATAAGCCAGTATATTGCTCAGTTGTGTAATAGATTAATGTGGCTGGTGCAGTGACAATGGGCAACCAAGTTCCACAGTAGGAACTCAGCTTAGATAAAGGAGAAATTGGGGTGTGTGAGTTAACTGCAAGATCTTAAGTACAAAGTAATGGCAGTGAGGGCTTGGACCCATAATCCTCTGCAGGCAAAAATTTCTAAGAACTCAGCCAATTAAACAAAAGCTCTGGTAGCTGTTTCCCATCATTAGGTCTAACAGTAGTCTTCACAGCAGGAAGTAAACATATAAAGATGGAGTATCCAGCCTATGTAGTCCCATTTTCTCTTCACATAGTGTTTAATGAGTTGCCTGTGGGAAACCTACCAAAAGGAACTGAGTGCAGTTGCCCCCTCCTACTCACACTCTACTGCAACTGATATACGCAGGCATCCTGTCTCTGATCATTTTATCCAAAGTAAACTTTTCTACTGATTACCCTCGAACAGATGTTGGCCTGTATTTTCCCAGTGGATCCCTTGTTAAAGAATTGTGCTTCACTGTCTCTTTTACAGAGGCTAACCATGGGAATATGTTACATATTTTAGTTAGACCAGCAATTTCATTTTTTATTTTTTTAAAAAGAACTCTCAGGTAGATGGCTCTCCGGGCTTGTTGATTTGTTGCTTGCAAATTGTCCATGAGATTTCAAACTTCCTCTCTTGTCAAAACTATTTGCTTCAGCTCCTCACTGTTCACTAGGACACACTTTCTACTCTTCCTCCAAACCCTAAGGTGAAAGGTTGAACAAACTGGACAGAAGTGGAACTACAGGGTAGCAGGAGATGTAAAAGTACAGCCTATTGATTTGCAGCCAGGAAATAAGGCAATAGAAATGTGCTGCATCCAATCAGTAGTGACACCATTTCAGCACTATGAAAATTCCTGTCTGTTGTGTGTGAGTGAATGGAGTAGACATGCAGGCTATTGCTTCTGGCTTAGAAACTGGATGATGGTAGAGCTACATTGGTACAGGATGAGAGTGTGTTAAGATTAAACACGGAAAATAAGAGAAATGAATAAGTCTGGCTCAGATAATGGAAGTGTAGGCCAACAATCAGAATGAACATTAAGGCAGAGAAGATGACAGACCAACTAAAGGTTAGTGATTCAAAAAATAAAAATCACACACAGAAAATGAGATGCTACAGACACATCATGCCAGTGACTAACAAAATGATACCAACTCAGAGAGTGAATTGCTCTCAAAGCCTCTTGCGGCCCAAATGAAGTGCAAAGAGTCAGCTCAGTGCAAACAGATGACTCCAGAAACATTTTTTAAAAAAACAAAACAAATGACAGTAAACATCTTAAAATTGAAAAGATTTTACACTGGAAGGGAAAAAATAGAGATGGATTCTGTTTTGCATTTTACTCGTCTTTGTAATCCATTCAGAAGTATATCTCATTGAATTCAATGGTGCTTGTTCTCAGGTAAATATGTATAGGAGAGCAGCCTAAATCTAAAGCAGGCTTAGGAATCAAGCACTTTTTCTTAAAATACCACACAATCAACATTGTATTTGTGACTATACACCTTCCAGGTGAAAGTGTGACTTCCAGGGACTTTGGACTATTTGATTACAATTAAAAATGCAGCCTTAGAAACAACGCATTATCAGAGAAATCCAAGAGTTTCTTATTGAGAGCAAACAGACTCAAGACCAAGGATAGCGTCACTTTCTCTGGGTCAGTTCAAATCTTCTAAGATCTCACAGCGCTGAGTGTTGCTTCAACATGATTCTAGGCATATAAACTTAACATTTATTTCTATGGCCTTCAGAATGCCTGATTTACATTAGACTTTGCTGTAATTGTGCATTGGATTGATATTTTCGTTTTGCAGCTCGTTTCTAATAATGGGAAAACACGGACTTGAGTGGAAAAGATCGGCAGTAAGTAGCGTGAGGGATTTGTTCTCATTGCATTCTTGTTTCCACGTTGACCGCTTTTGTCTTTCTCTAAAGAGAGAGAGTGGCAGGGAGAAACAGAGAAGCACACCATTGCACTGGGGAGGTTAGATTTTCCCGTTGTCACTGGTAATTCTAGTGTATAATATGAAGAGCTCATCCACTGCTAAGGATTCGTGAGCGACTCGCCTTTCCTGTGGCCATTTCCGCACTAGCCTGTTATAGCGCGATGATTCCACTTTCAACCTCCTCTGGCATCCTGGGGTTTGCAGTTTCGGGAGGGGCCGGCCGGCCCCTCCCGAAACTGCAAACCCCAGGATGCCAGAGGAGGTTGAAAGTGGAATCATCGCGCTATAACAGGCTAGTGCGGAAATGGCCTGTGTTCTGTGGCTTTGCAGGGTAGGAATGGGATTCAGAACCTAGCAATGCATAGGCTCGAGTACATATAAATACAACAAAGATCGTTCCAAGCTAGACAAAAAAAATCTCAAGACAAAGCTGTAACAGGCACTGTTAGGGCGACAGACCGAAGAGCTGCACGAGCTCTGAGGTAAATAAAGAAATTGACAGGCAAAGCAATTTGTTTGCTTTCTTTAGTCGCTCGCTGAATTACCCTACCATCACTAAATTATCAGCTAAGTGGTATTTATTTTACAGTCCTTCCCAGTAAACACTACTGCAAATAGAGCTACAGCGCACACAAATTCCACAGAATAAACTATGTTTTCCAGCATACTATATAAGACAGCGGGCAACGTTTACTCCTACCCCTTGGACTACGTTTCCCAGAATGCTTATGGCACTATCATGAAGAAGAGTCTGTAGTGCCCATACAGTCGCAGCTTTCTGTGGCAGTCCGGGGAGGCTACTATCCCTTTCATGCCTTGGAACCAATTCTCATTCGCTGACGACGCCTCGCTGGGCGGCGGCAAGGCATGCTGGGAATCGTAGTTCCGGGGCCCTAAGAGCGTGCCTCGCGCCGCTGGGGCGTGTCCTCAGGGGGCTATATAAGCATCTGGAGGGGCGGTGGGCTGCGTTTGTCTGCCGATTGTTGTCTTCTTGTCAGGGTTGTCCAGTGCTTTTCTGGTTACCATCATTTTCGGAGCTATAGGAGGTTCGAACCAGGATTTGTCTGAGGGAACTGGGTAAGGAAAAACGGGGCTCTGAAGCCGCTGGCTCGCGTAACGGGAGGCGGCGGCCGCGGCACAGGTATTCTGTGGAGGGGCCCGAGGTGCTCTTCCTTCCCCTCGCTTCAGCCTGAGGTAGGCGGATACAGCCTGCTCTTGAATTCCTTTCATCTCTTTTCCCAATCCGTATCGTCCCGTCTCTTTCTTCTCCCTCCCCCCTCTCCATTTGTGGTTTGGTACGTGCCGCTTTTGCTTGTATCCAGGAGGAGGTTCTCCTTAAAACCGAGACGCCACGTGACCTCACTTGAGTTTGGGCCGCCATTTTTAGTGTCCGTCGGGCCGGCGCGCGCGGAAAAGTGAGGGGGGGGTTAAGGAGGTGGAGGGAGCGCGGTCACGTGGTAGGCGGTCTGGGCCTGTCAAGAGCGACGGTTGGGATTTGGCGCCAAAAGATCGGTCTGAGGGAAGAGGGGGAGGCGGCGGAAAGGGAGCCCATTGTTTGCTGAGGTAAAAGTGGTCGTCTCTTCCTCCATTCCTCTCCGAGCGTTCGTGCCTCATCTTTGTGGTTTGTGAGGTGCTCCTTACTTTAATGTGCTGAAGTAATCGAAGGCATGAGGTTTAGTTTGGTAAAATACGCGAACATAGACGCTTGCGTGCATACGTATGTGCGTGTATAAGGGCCTTAATACCCTAAATAAAGGGCCTTAATACCCTAAAGGCATCAGATGCCGTCTGCTCTGGGAAGCTATAGAGGGTCAGCCCTATTAGTATTTGGGTGGGATATCACTACTGAATACCAAGTGCTGTAGGCTGTATTTCAAAGGAAGCGGCTAGCAAAACCATCTTTTGGGTAATTCTTCCCTCAGAAAATCCTATGAAATAAATCGCCAGGCAGCTTGAAGTCACACACACACACGCCTATAGTGCATAGATTGATAGCTCTGCTAGAACTGCCTCTTACTTTTGAAGTTGTCTGTTGGAGCCTAGCACTTGGAGTGGAGGGAATTGGCTGCTTAAGGTTCTTGCTCTGTTAATTGTTAAATGTATACCTCAACAGGCAGAAACTCAAAATATTATGTGCCTGCCTTTTCTTCATATTTTCTCCCAGTTTTAAACTAGCTATTCAAGAGGCACCTGTGTATTGCCAAATATCTGCATAGCTGAGCATTCCTGTTATGCTAGCTGATATGTGTTAGTAACTGAAACTATTGCATTTGTATATTTGGGCTGGATGTCTACTGCTTGTGTAGGATCAAGGCAGTGCCATGCTAAACACTGTTCCTGGTGTTTAGTACATGCCATGAAATTGTGGATAGTATACATAGTTTCCACTTTATAGTAATCCTGTGAGTGGAATAATTCTCTTGATGGAAATGTTGGGATTTGCTGTGATCTAGGAAATTACATTTGTATCTGTGCATGTAGTAGATTGGTATCCACTGCCTTTTCTGACTCTGAAGAACATAGCTTATTGTATGGCAGGCCACATTTCAGAAACAGTTCTGACATAGTCCGCATTTGCAGACACTAAAAGTTGTAGACATTAATGTTCCTTTAAACAATGCTGAAATTCATATTTTGTATTACAAATCTGACCACATAATGCATCTTAGATAGTGGACAAGTGTTACACTGATGTGATTAGTATAAATGCAAGAGTTGGCTATGGTGCCAGAAAACTTGTGTAGGGCAGAATATATCCTATACTTGGAAAAGTTGTCTAGTACAGTTCTTACTGCTGTGAAACTAACTGATATCTGATAGATTGTGTATAACAGTTCTAACTTCACATCTTTAGTTTCAGAATGGCAGAAGAATCTGCTGCTCCATCCACCTCTGCTGACAAAACTGAGAGGTAAGATAGCAGTTGGGCAAACATAGGGTATTTATTGGAAACAAGTAGTTTGACTGATTTAATATAACAAAATCAGTAGTGATTTCCTGCTGTGTGAAAATGTTGATTCACTTTGATAGAAATACATAAGAACAGATCCTAACCATTAATTGTGTTGGCTAATTGTAGTAAAAAGTAGAATGAATGGGTGATTAACTTGGCTGTTCCCCTCAAATTAGCACTCAGAGTGGCTAGAGTGGTGTACTTAACAAACATGCTTTCATGTTTACAGTATGGATGTGGATGGAGAAGCCAAGAAACTACTCGGCTTGGGGCAGAAAAACCTGGTAATGGGAGACATTCCAGCTGCCGTTAATGCATTCCAAGAAGCTGCTAGCTTGTTGTAAGTAATGAGAAAAGATATCTTTCAATTAAATCATCACGGAGATCAACATGCTAGATTAGGCAACATGGTGCCCTTCACATTTTAAACTAAAACTCTTACCAGCTCCTCCTAGCACAGAGTTGCCTATCCCAAGAGTAACATTTAAAGCCTCAAGATGATGTGGGGAAAATCCTGGCTGATGTTATTCATGTACCTTTTGGCAGAATTCCAAGGTTACAAGGGTAACCGTAATTTCGGTTAATTTTTTTTATACACCAGAGTAACACTTAGTTCTTGCTTTCTGTTGCAGGATGGTTTGGAATCTGTTCTGAATAGATATTTACGTTGTAGCTCACTAAAGATAAGCCCATTGAGATGTTAAGGTGGTAAAAGAAGCAGAGAAATTGACAAAATGTTCTAAATGTGCATTGTAGAACAAGTGGTGATTTCCCATACTACATTTAATTCACCTTTAATCAAATTGTAATTCATATTTCATATCTCACCTTTTCCTGATAGTTCTATGCAGTCAAGTTTCATTTGCATAGAAATGCTTGGCTTAAGTTAGAAGTCAAAGTTGCTATTAGGCCACTGTCCTTTAGAGCTTCTGAATTTTACTTTACTTTAGTATACTACTTAACCTGTTGATCTGCATGACAGTATGCTTCAACATACCCATTCTATCATGTCCAGTTTCATCACTTCATGAGGCTGAATGTTAATGTAATTAACAGAAGTTGACAGAAAGAAGTGTGAGAAGCTAATCTGTAACTTAATTTTAGGGGTAAGAAATATGGTGAAACAGCAGATGAGTGTGCTGAAGCTTTCTTTTTCTATGGGAAGTCTCTTCTAGAGTTGGCAAGGTAAGCTGATCTGTCTTGTTGCATGGCAGCACAGTAGTTTGAACAGCGCTAATTCTGTTTCTTGAAGTCCCTGAAGATACAGGCAGACAAAGAAATGACTAACTATATCCAAGAAGTGATAACATATTTGTTAACTCTGTGGTGGCATTTTAAAAGTAAGTCCATTAGGACACAGGCTTCTGTACTAGAGTCTATATCATTTTATCATCTTTCAGTTGGTAGGTATGAATATATAGTTCAGTTGTATGCAGTGAGGTTAAAGAGGAGTGGAATGGATAAACAAAACAAGACTGAAAACTGCATTAAAGTAAAATAGGTACCATTCATAAAGAAGCATTTTCAATGTTTTGGCATTGGTAAGATAACTGCTGATGCTACTGCTACTTCATAAGTTATGTGATCCCAGTTGTCAAGCTTATTTACCTATATATCAGGTAATGCTTTTAAAGATAGTTAAGTGAATAGTATCTTCACATATTAAGGAAGTTTACTGTTGAAGATGTCCAGTCATTTGCACATTGTGATGTAGAAGCTGCCTTCAGTCCTATGCTGGGAGAAAGCTGGCATACAAATATAATTAATAAATAAATATAGAATTCTTAAATGTCAAAACTTATTTTCACATCTGGGTAAATGGGTAATGTGTAATTATTCTAATTTTCAAAGTCTTTCCCAGAGTAGCTGTATCCAGTATAGATCATTATAATCCAGGTTCTACTGTTGGTCAGCCAGAAATATAGAGAAATGCTAGCTATTGCTCTGCATTTGTATGCAGCTACCTGGGTGAGTGGGTGGGAACCCTAGCATCAGCTGACCTTGGAGGTTAACCAAGAATGGAGCTCATCTTCTCTCCTCTAGTCCTAGGTTTTGGAGGAAGCTTTGGTCTCATTTTGTTTGCCAGAATAGCTTCCTCCCTTGCCAAGCGAAGATGGCAGGCCAAATTAACAGATCCTCTTCAGTGTATGACACTTGATTTTCTGTTGGTGCTCATCCTTGAATATTATTAGGCAGTGGGATGGTATTTTAAGTTCTTGAGTCACAGTTTCTGGAGCTCTTACATCTGGTATTATAACTTCCCAGAAGTACTTACTCCCCTCCCCAAGTAAACTGTATATTCTGGTTCCAATGTAAAATTGCCAAACGGATGAATGCTCTAAGGATCCATTACTAGTGTATTGACTATACTGTATCATATACCATAGTATTTCTTTAAATTGCTCTATGTATATTTCAATGCATCCACATTCTTGAGCATTGGAGTGAAACAATCTTTTCTGTTCTCTTCTAGAATGGAAAATGGGGTTCTGGGAAATGCCTTGGAAGGTGTTCAGATGGAAGAAGAGGAAGAAAAGATAGAAGATGCGATGGTGGAAAGCACTGATAATATAGATGGTACATAGAGCTATTTTAAAATAGTGTAGAGATGCCAAGCTATGTTTTAAATATTGGGTGTGAGTCACTTTATTGTCCTAAAGTGGCTCTTTTCTTGGAATCAAACTTAAGAGCATGTAATAAAGTCTTTTAGACTGAAGTTAACTAAAAAGCTAACCTAAAAATGATTGATGTAAGCTAAGTAAGCAGCTTCACCCATCTTTGACAATTCTGTTGCTGCTGCAGACCTATTGATTGAATCATTCTTTGAATTTGGTCATTTGAACATCCCAATATAACCTGTTTCTGGATGAAAAAAATAAATCGTGAACTTAATTGTTTTAGAAACAATTTGCTGATTGTAAACCTTATAGGACGGATGTTCTGTGAATAACATGAATAGAAACTACAAGACCGCCACAACACAATTTAGCATGGTATGGCCCAAGATGCTTACAGTAGAAGCTACCTAAGATTTGATGCTGTGTACACTGTTGTAACAATAGATCATATTAACTGAAGGGAATGGATATTCTGCCATCTTCCCAGATACCTTTTACCTGCTCAGTCTGCCTTAGTTTCCTCTGTGATGCAGTATGATATCTCATCTAGACAAAGCTTGGCATCTCTTGCTTGGCTGTAACTCTTGCTGGCATACAGCTAATTTGCTTAAGCGCAACTTAATGCAAGCTCTGAGTGTTATAGCGAGGCACTTGTTGTCACGTTAAATGTCTAGAAGGATTGAATTTCAGGGTGCTGTAAGTTGGTGGCAAGTTGTAACTGGGACTGAGGGTGGGATGTGAAGATCATGAATGCTTATCACTAAATTCGCAAGTTTGTTTGTGCTTGATCCTCTTTAAACATGTAGAAGAAGAAAGGCAGGAGTTAAGAGAGCAGGTATATAATGCCATGGGGGAAAAGGATGAATCCAGAAGAACTGGTGAAGAGTCTGTGGTAAAGACTGAAGTGGAGATGCAACTGAAAAACAAGGATGTAGAAATGGAAGAAGTTAAGGAAGAAACAGTAGATGAGCCAGCTGTGGATGTAGAACACAACACTCTTGGGGAGCAAAAGGAAGAACAGGAGAAAGCAGAGAAGCAGGTAGAGGCAGTTGAGCAAGAGGAGGGGGGCAGTGGAGTATCTCCTGAGGATCCTCTAAAAGATGAAAAAGCCAGGGATGAGAAGCCAGTGACTGAAGAAAGGGCAAGTGAAGAAGAAGAGCCAGAGATGGCCAAAGAGGATGTTGAAGATACCACTGTAAAGGGGACAGTGACTGTAGAAATAACAATTGAGGAAGCAAAGTCAGTAGCAAAAGAAACAGCAAAAGCTGCTGGAGACAACACTATAGAAAAAGTGGCTTCAGAAGGGGAGGAGAAAGTTCTAGAGAAGACAGAAGAACAAGCAGGAAAGCTGGTAACTGTGGTTGCTGAAAAGCAGGCAGAAATAATAGAAAATAATTCAGTGCTAGAGGAATTAATAAAAACTTCAGGTGAGGCAGTAGAAGGAAAAGAAATGGTGTTTGCTGTTGAAAAAGTAGAATGTGAGGTAGAGAAAGCGGAAGAACATCCAGCTAGAGCTATTGATGAGAATACAGAGAAAATGGCGCCTGCAGAACAGGTGGTGGACTTAAAAGAGAAAGAAGAGCTGAAGGATCCCTTGACTTCAAAAGATGTATTGCCTTCAGCTCCAAGTGAAGAAATTACTCCTGCAGGGGCCAGTGATGAGTGTCATGAAATACAAACTGAAGAGAAAGCTGAAGCTGCTAAGGTAGAAAAGGAAGAAGGAAAGGATGACGAGATGAGAGAGGGTGAAGGTAACATGGAAAGAAAATAATTGTGGGTGGAATACATTAGAAAGCTAACTTAGTAAAATTATAATCCATTCAGAATTCTCTCTGCCATATACTATCGTTGAATCCAGCTGGGGCATAATTTTGAAACTGTAAGGTGGCAAAATCTTAATTGATGAAACTGAAAAGTTAAATTGATAGACATAGCAAAACTGTTGACCTTCGGGGACAGTGGTTAGCATGAGCAGCAAATACAGAAAATAGAGGCTGATAAGAGAACCCTGAATGGATGTTTACTGCATGCGGTAGTGTTACAAAATCTACTCAAAACAGGATCCACCAAAAACAGTAACACTGGGTGTTGGCTTATGTGTCTGTACAAATAGAACTTAACAATCCGTTTGCTTTTGGCCTATGACTAGATACTAGTACAGGTACGGGCTTCATAACTTCCATGCCCTGCTTCTCTTGCTTCCGCTTTGGTGTTAACTACCTCATAACATTTTGAAAGTTGCATCTAACAAGTAGAGATTGTAAATTATGAAATGGCTGGAAACGAACTATTAATCAAATAGAAATGTTTGCCATATGTTAAAGAATATATTTATAGATAAAATCCAAAGTGGCAGTGTTGATTTGATGTGTCTTAATTTCAGACTGTGACCCATTTCTCTAGATTTTGTCTTACATGGTCTTGTTTTAAAACATTAGAAACAATTTTAGGTTATAATCATTAGAAACCAAGTAATTAGATGCCCAGATTCCAGTTTCCTAGAATTCTTGAGCAGCAGCAGATAACTGGTAGGACAATCCAAGATATCTTTTCCCATATAGAGTAGTTTTTCCACAGTACTCTAGAATAGCTATCTTGAATGATCCCATTATCAGCAAAAGTATTTGGGGCTTGGATGGCTGATAAAGAATTGAGAGTTTTAGAATTTATATGAATTAATTACCTTAACGATTCCCACCCTAGTTTCTCTGTAAACAATATTTAGGGCAAGTCTTGAAAGGGTCAAGACATAAAAATCACTTGCTGATAGGCCAGGAAGTCTTCAGCAAATAGCGAAAAATCAAAAGCCAAAGGATTTCTTAAACCTTGAGTCCTTTAATGAGATCACTTCTGAATCTCAACATATATTGTGGTCTTTAGAGTAATCATGCAGAAAGGTATCAAATCCTATGGAATTGTAGTTTCATTAATATATAACATTGGCACAAGAAGTTGCACAGCTGAACAAAATAGAAAAGCAAACCTATATACAGTGTACAGTTGGATACATTTTAATAAGAAACTCTTATTGTAGAGACAGAAGGATCAGAAGAGGAAGACAAAGCTGAAGAGGATAAAGAAAATGACTCTATTGTTGAAGAGAAGGTGAAGTATATTTAAATGAGTTTTCAGAGTTATGAAAGAGGTTTTTGAATCTTTCTACTGTAAAGTAAGAAATATTGCTGCAATATAAAGCTGTTCTACTGGATAGAATGTAGTATGTTAGTAGAACATAGTGTAAGTACTGAAAGGAGTCTAGTTCCACCCTGAATATCCAGAATTATAGTAAAGTAATGTTGACATAAGAGTGGACTCTGTGGGAAGGCACCTGGCATGTTGCTGAAGTCTGCCCAGTAAGATAGGTTGGTAACTGAATAACTGAAATTCAGAAACATGGCTTGCGCTCTCCTTAAATCATGTCACATCTTTTGATGTGATTCAAAACACCCTACATCAGGTTTAGTAGAGTTTCACTGGTAAAGCCTCTGTTTCCTGCTGTTCCTTTGTTCTTGGAACTGATTTTGAGGATTGCTGAATGAGAGCCCACATGCTGTAGTGGTTTGAGTGTTGGACTGCAACCCTGGAGACCAGGGTTCAGTTCCCTGTTCAGCTATGGAAACCTGATGGGTGGCCTTGAGAAAGTCTCACACAGTCCCAGAAAAATCCTGTGAAAGGTTCACTTTAGGATCACCATAAATTGGAAATGACTTGAAAGCACACAAGAAACAACAAATGATCTCAAAGATTTAACTCAAATAATTTATCATAAGAGTCCACAGATTGAAATCCACTTCTGTTATAACTTTAATGGACATTTCTTCCAAAATGCTGAGGATTATATCTTAAGACATGCCTTAGTTGTTGTGGGGGATCCCCTCTCTGGGCTGACCTGCAGTTCCAAACCCTTGGGCTCCTGTTACTCACCTTCCGTCTTTTCCCTTTTAAGATCCCTTCCCGGTTAAGGTACATGGTCATCCAGGTGATCCCTGTATGGACCAATGGATGTGGTGTTCTATGGGTTCACTGTGGTAAGCGTGACCAGACTATCAATATGAATAGCCAGACACAGTTTTAAAGAATAAACAAGTAGAAGTTTATTAAAAAAAACAGATAACTCCTAAACTCTACTCCCCCCGTCAGCTGACTGTCCCATTTGTCAGCTTTTCCTATGTGCCTTCTGACAGAGACATGCCTCAGTTTCAAATCTTTTCTTTCACGTAGCCCGCCCCCCCCAGCATTTCCTGAGCTGTGGCCGGCTGATACAAATCCAGGTTTGCCCAGCTTGTCCCTTCACAGTTGTATTTAGGCAATTAGTGAATATTACTGCTTGAAAAGATTTCCCCAGCCACAAACATCTTGAAGTGTTGAAAGCTACAAAAACAACTGGAGGGTGTAGTTTGTTCCTTCTCATGCTTACTGAGAGGTAAGTTTCATTTGATTCTAACAGGAATTAGCAGACTTCATTTGAGTTTCAGAGATCAGTATATGCTAAGACTGGCTAATTGTGTGGAAGAAGAGAAAGGCATATAAAGTTCACATCAGTATAATGAAGGTAGATGACTACAGGAAGGGCAGTGATCAATTTTTCCTGCACTGGAGCCACATTTCACATTCTCAGCAGCAGATTGGCTGAAAATGTGACCACAAGTCACTAGTTTTGTGTATATACGCTATTTTTTAGCTGCTCTCTGATGAGATGGGTTGGGGTGTTACCAAGTAAAATATTAGTTATTTTGGGGTGGTTTCCCTCAATTAAAAACATAGTGGATGCTGCAGAAAAAGGGGTAGGAGCCCATGGTCCAACCCTGGTGTAGTGAGTCAGTCAAGCCACATAATTACTCATCATTCACTTTCTACCTGCTAACATAATAAACGTATCAATATGTACTTAAATGAAAGTCACTGAATTCAGTAAAACTTCTTCCCTAGTGAGCATATGTAGCATTTCAATGATGTGTGCCCCTTCATTCTGTGTAGAAAGATAGTCTAGTATAAGTTACTCCTGTGAAGAAGGGTAGTCTAGTATGGGTTGGTACCTGCTATGGAAGGCAGTGTGTTAGACTTCTGTTGAGTTGTCTAACTTGATATGTGATGCTGGGTTTCCTGCCTCATCTAAGGCTAGCTTTATTTTTTTGAAGTTGAATTGTTTGATTTCTATGATGGGTGGCAGTTGCATGTCCTTTGCGAGTGCTGTCTTTTGGGGGGTCTTTTTACCTGATACAGCCTAGGTCCAGACTGTCTGAAACGTTATCTTCTTGTATGAGCCTGCTAGAATCTTAAAATCCTCAGGGAGGGATTTCTCTTCATCTTAGCACCACATACCTGTCTGGTGAGGGCATGGGAGTGAGCCATCTCAGTGGTTGCTCCCAGGCTGTGAGAATCCCTTCCATAGGAGAGTAGGCTGGTTCCCTCTCTCTGCTCCCTTTGCTGGAAAGCAAAGACCTTTCTATTCAAACAGACATTTAGTGGTTAATTGGTTGCGGGGGGGGTATGGGTATGGGTGTGTGTGTGTGCACGCGCGCATACTACACTTTAAATTTTATTGTGTTATAAATGATTTTATACTTTAAAATGTGATGGCATTTTAGAATTACATATGTTATATGAATTTTTATCTTTTTTTTTATGTTAGCTTTTTCTTGTTTTAATATCTTTTATAAGGCACCTTGAGTTCCATGCCAGGAGGAAGGTGGGGTGTAAAGTAAACAAACTGGTGCTTTCTAGCCCATGACTTGATTCTTTCAAATAACCTTGTTTCAGGAGAGTGAAGAAGATGAAGTTGGAAACTTAGAATTGGCCTGGGATATGTTAGAGTTGGCAAAAGTAATATACAAAAGGTATATCTTTGAGGTTTAACTAACAGTATTTTTAACTACCAAATAAAAGTGTTGCAACAAACCTGCTGACTCTGCCTTCCTGATCTAGACAGGACTCCAAGGAAGCTCAACTCCATGCTGCCCAGGCTTACCTGAAACTAGGAGAAGTCAGCATCGAATCTGGTAACTACCTTAAAGATGCTCAGAATAACATTTTCAGTATAGCAAATGTTAATTCACGTGTTGGTGGTTACTCAGACTCACATGGTGGTTACTCGGACTTGGATATTGTTAAGTCAAGGGTGGATGACCTAGAAGTGGTGGTGCACTTCATCAGGCTTCTCTTCATGTCACCCTCCCATTGGCCAAAACATTGGCATTGTGCCCTCCAGAAGTCTCTTAGGAGTTTAACTGGCCAATTTTGGACTTAGAGTGGCTGGCCTGTTTCAGGTTCATGGAGTTTGGAAGTAATCCAGAGTGGAAAAAGTCTCCCCCCCCCGGCCCCATAACATAAAATTTGCCTAGTGGATCCTGTCTGAAAATAGCATAATGGCTAGATGGAGAATGCATGGATTGCACTTTGACCACCTGCGAGCAAAATTTTTCCATATATCGCATGCTGCTGTTGTGCTTAATGTCATTACATCCTGTTTGAGCTACAACTGGAATAGACAGTAGGGCAGGCATGTGACCCTTTTGTGTTCTTCATACTGTTAGAACACTGTGGCCTAGTTAGGAAATAAAATAATATGTGTATACTTGCGAACCCTTTACTCTTAGCAATATGTCCCATATCACGTTTTCTCCCTAGCACTTACCCAAGAGCTTTCCAGACTTTTCATGTTGGTGACACACTTTTTAGAGGTGCATGATTTTACGACACAGTAATTTCAGTAAGTGGAGGCAGCCCCTCCACCCAGGCCTGGCCCACCGCTGCTACCCTCGCTGGGGTCTTCCCTGGCTCTGGGCTGCAGCAGTGGGAGAGACAGCCCCTCCACCTGTTACATTCATGCCACACACCTACAAACTGCAGCCAACACACTAATGTGTTGCAACACACAATTTGGAAAGCTCTGACTTACTCCCTAGTCTTAGTTAATCCAGATGGAATTATTGAAGAGTGCATGTCCTATATTGACATTTCTGGTGTCTTGTGCAGAAAACTACGTACAAGCTATAGAAGAGTTTCACTCTTGCCTGAGTCTCCAGCAGAAATATTTAGAGGCCCATGACCGCTTGCTTGCAGAGACTCATTATCATCTGGGATTAGCCTATCATTATAACAATCAGTATAATGAAGCAGTGGAGCAGTTCAGTAAATCAATGGATGTCATTGATAAAAGAATGGGTAAGTGAAAGTCCAAATTCTTATTTTCCATTTTTGTGCTGTGTGTGCGCTTCAAATTGTTAGTGCTGGTGGTTTACCTTAGTAATGGAACCACATTGTGGAACTGTGAGATACTCTAGCCTAATAGCAGAAGTAACAGAGAATAATTTTCAGTCCAGGAACTTGGATTGAGTACTAGAACATGGTCCCTCTTTATAGAAATCCACTTTCATTTCAGCAGTGGGAGGTGGAGAGTTTCTTTTGTTGCTGCTATTGTTAAACAGGTAGAAATCCTTGCCAATCTATAAACTACCTAGTGATTTAGAAGTAACCTAGATTTACTATATATCTGAATTTAGGAATAAGAAATAAGGTTCCTCTATCATATGTTAAGACTAATGAGTTGACCTGGAAGATCCTGAAATGCATTTGAAAACATTTGGTGTTCACTGGGAGTTCATTTTAGCTAATACTGCACAACACAGGGCAAAAATCAGAATTGATGTGTTCTGGAGGCCACTAACATGTTTACTTTTTCTAGAAATGCTAACTGAGCGTCTAAAAGCAAAAGGGGAAGGATCCACTGAAGATGACAAAGAAATTGAGGAACTGAAGGGACTGCTTCCAGAAATTAAAGAGAAGATAGAGGATTCAAAAGAGTCTCAGAAGAGCGCAAGAGTGGCTGAACTAGCTCTGAAAGCAACTCTGGTGAGTTCTAGCTTTGCTCAAATGATCAAGAAGATTGCTGTTGGAAAGGGACAGATTGCAAAATGCCAAATCATTTTGTGTCGGAGCAAAACTAAATGGGAGATGGATGTTACTACTGATGCTTGTTTTGCTCCATTACTGTCAGAAAAAGCTATGCAGGCCTAATATCTTGAACGCATTCTGCTTACTGCTTGCTACTTGATCTGAGGTGACCCATTAAACCTTAAATTTAATAGCAAATGTTGGTATAATCCCAGTCGTTAAAATCAAGTTTGCAAATCATGATTGCCAGATTGCTTGGAGCAAAAATGTGATTGTGGATATCTTAAAGAGAGCCAGCAAAATCTGTGTTGGTTTCACTCTGATGTCAGCTATCTAAATATTAAGGTAGACAAATGAACACCATAAGACCTGCTTCCTCATTTGTTGCTTATGCCTGTCTTAATGAAAACTGCTTCAGAAGAAGTGTGTAATTTACTGCATAATTTGCAAATAAACTTGTATTTGAAATGATTCACAATACAGAATAGAAGCAGTGGGTGGGGCAGGTCTATTATCAGGCCAATATGTTGCTATAGCTTTGATATATACCTTGTTTCTCAGGAATTTCTTACTGGGGGCTTCCTAGTAATGACTTCTAGACTTATTTGATCTCTTTGTTTTCAGGTTGGTGGATCATCATCTAGTTTTTCACAGGGGACTGAAAGTGGTTTGAGTTCAACAGTAAGTGGTCCTTATCAGAGAACAACAGTCAGTGATGCCCAAGTGTGAACAGTTTAATGCCACTGCACTGTAGTATTTCAAAAACAGTTTCTGCATTTTTCTGTAATAGATCCCAGTGGGACAAGCAGCTGATGGAGCATCTCAGTGTATTACAGACATTTCTCATCTTGTTAGAAAAAAGGTATGTGTGTCCCATCAAACAAAGAATGTAGTGGCCACTGGCTTGTGATAGTTAGCCCCTTGATCAAAAGCTTAGATAACCTTGCCTCTACAAATTTTACAGATCCCTGCATAAGATCCTTTCCACTGGGAGCCAATCAATCTGGGAACCCATCTAGCTTTTGGTAGCTTTTGATGGTTTTGTGCTGTGCAGCACCCACCTGACTCAGTCTGGTTTAATTTCACAGCTTAATTGTGTGGGTTCTGCAGGCACTTGAAAACTTGGCTGTGTTAAGGACCTGCAAAATTGTCTGTAGTAGAGGTTTAGAGTACAAAGGTAACACAAAGTCTATAGGAATTGAACTTCACAGCCAAACAGCCAGTCTGAGATGGGTTCCCTTATTTCAAGTGGAAATGGAGAATCAGATAAAATAGTGAAGCCAATGTGAAACAAGCCATGTGTGTAGTAGTAAAACTTCATTCTTTTTCTGGGGGTCATTATACCGAAGTGCTATGCAATCCATCCAGTAGTATTCTCTTAACTAAATCTCTCCATATAGTTAGGTAATGTTTAGCTGTTGTAGACTGCCTGCCTAGTGTTTGTATCCAGTCTTGGCAGTCATGTTTCTGATCTTCAGAGATAAATATAGCTTATTTTGTCTGTTGAAGCAGGACATATTTCAAGCAGCTGAAGATGGCCAAAGAGAAACTATACACTTTGTAACCCCTTCCCCAGAACAGTTGAGAACAGCTCAGTTGGCACTTGCTAATACAATAGCCCATGCGGTATGACACTAGATACTCTTTTTAAAGACTTACATTTGAAATTGTACTTGGTGAAGAGTAAATAATTTTGTCTTCAGAGGAAACCAGAGGAAGAACCTCAACAGGGAGACAATGAAGCTAAGAAATCTAAACCAGAGCCGGCTGTCAATGGTGGTGGTGATGCTGCCCCCAGTGGAAATGAGGTTGCAGAGAAAATGGAAGAGGAGGTGGGCAGTTGAGCCAGGAGTCTATGTAAACTTTTCCCTTCCCGGGCATGTCTTTTCCTGCCTGTTGTTAATCACCTTCTAGTCTTCTCTCCAAGACACTTCAAGTTGGGAATTTGCCCATCTCAGGATGCATGTCAGAGTTTTTATCTGATATAAGCTGAGAATTAGCTGCTAAACTAATTTGTATATTTCTGAATAGTAGCGCATCTTAAGAATGCATTGAAACTGCAACCTTGCTTAAATTCTGCTATGCAGGAGTTGCATAATACCTGAATTGAAATTAGTAGATTATTTAAGAATAATTTGGTTAACAGTTTTTGTCATGAGGCAGCTGTGCTGATTTCATAAGTGACCAGTTTGCTAAATAGTATTGAATCCTTTTAAGTTGTTGCATGAATTAATTAGCCTGGGAAAGGGGAAATGCATATGCTTAACTACATTTCTTTTCCTCTTTGCAGACAGAGGGAAGGCCACAAGTTGAAACGGTTCAAAGTGCTGTATGATAGTTCTTTAATATCTGACACTCCTCCCTCCCATGGACAGTGGGTTTTGTATATAATGTATTTTTTTCACTTTTGGCAATTTTTGTATTCAATAAAGATTGTACCAAACATTAGCATTGTCTTTTGACAAGATGTGGCAAAATTAATGCTTTAAATGGATTGTCTGGGATCATCTGCCTGGGGAAGTAAAACATCTTTTAGTCAGCTGTACACTGGTAGAACAGTTTTTTAGGTTGCCTGTCAATTAAAATCAGATCCCACCACTACAGTATAGCAATATTGATCAAAAGGGGCTGGGCAAGATTTTCTCAGAAAAACACTCTAAAGTTGAGGTCTCGTCACCACCATTGAACAGGCCTCTGGCAGGATAACACCTGGGATACCTGAGAAACCTGTAGCAAGCCTTTTGAAACCATGCAATGATAGGCAATACAGAGCTTCATAAACTGCCTGAGTCATCAATCCTTTGTGATTACATTCTGCTGAATGAAAAGGGAACAACAGAAACCAAAAAATAAATGAAGAACAACAAGAGAAATATCAAAAGACTGATTGGGAATGCTTTTATCAGGTAGATAGGACAACAGATGAGGAAAATACTTTCCTTAGTGTAGTGAAAGGTGTGTTAGGATTGATCATAGCAAAGACTTGTTTTGTAATATAGTCCAGCTATTGACACAAAAAACTTCGTAAGACAGGAAAATAACAGGCATCTTGTAGAAGAATGTGAGATCACTCCAAATTTTTGATTGCCATGATAAGCATACTTGTAGGTTTCTTTGTTGTCCCTTGAGTGGTTTCTTGAAATAGTAATATCCATTTCTGGCATCATGATGTATTTGGAGGATAACATACTAATGCACTGTTAAATACAGTTGGCCCTCCACATTCACTAGGTTTAGGGGTGCAGGACCTTTGCAAAAGTGGAAAAATTGCAAATATAAAAGTGGGTGTCTGTCCGTTGATAGGGGGCTGAGGCCTGGTTGGGAGAAGGCACCAAGGTCCAAACCAAGGAAAGGAGAGGGAAGGGGAATAGGTTGGCATGGTGGCCTTATATTTCCTTTCTCTCACCCATCTCTTTCTTTGGGGGTGGGGAACATTGGAAGAGGGTTTGTGGTGCTGAGAAATTGGGCTGCAAGCTGTCCTTAGCTGGCCAGGCAGTGGCTCGTGGAAGAGGATCGATGAGGTTAAAGGTTGCGTAGCCTGATTGGAGTTGCCTGAATGGAAGATTGCCTTTGAAAAGAGGCAATTAAGATGTGGGGGCAGGATTTTTAAAAATTCAGAAACAAATCCATGAAAGTTAAATCTGCAAATGTGGAGGGCTGCCTGTTATCAATAGATCTTCTGATGTTTTGACTTAAAGTTGTTCCAGAGCCAGCAACCTTGTCTGAAATAATATAGAAAGAATACACAATTTAAGTTGATGGTTCAGAGGAGGAATACTGTTTTTGGTTAATAATCTGAGATGAATTAATTGTATTCTACTTTGCAGCCAGGAATATGCTATACATATTCTACATCATTGTGGCTTGATCTGAAATTCAGCAGTGTAGGAAGGGATAGGAGATGAGTTAATGCTGTTTTTTTGAAGGTAGAATGACTAGGAAATCACTTTAAAATGTCCCACAGTAAACTTTGATGGCTCTTCTGCTTTCTTTAAGACTACAGGATTTTTTAAAATTATTTATTTTTTGTGCTTAAAGCCTTATATGTACTTTGCTTACCTATTGCTTAAATTAGCTTTTTGGCTCATTTTCACCAAGGTTACAGTGTGCCAATGAATATGTTTGGGTCAAATGTAGGCTGCCCTGCAGCAGTTCATCAGCTACAGAAATTTGGAGGCTTAGAAACAATAGAGGAGGACTTAATCAGAGATGTTAAAATCTGAAACCAAAGATAACCTCCAGAGCATTTTTTTAAAAATGCAAATATATAATCGCTGAATGCAGAATTTATCAGAATTTTTTATTCATGGTATGCGATTGCAAATTTCAGTTTCACCCAATGAAACTAAAATTTATGGAAATTTGGAAACTATTGGGAAACAATTTCCATTTTTTTTCTGGGGCAAAAATCCAGACATTTTAGAGAAAAATAGCACCCTTTTTTTGGCTTTGAGAATAGAAAGTGCATTATATGTAACTTGGATGGGCATAAAGTTAACATTAAATAGGAAGGGCAAAGGAGAAAAAGAAATGTGGCTATAACTTTGAGAGTAATTGTTTTTCACTTTTTAAAATATTATTTTGCTATAAATAAAGCTACAAGGAAAATTTTGAATTCTAAGGAACTGCTGTGGTTTTGACCAGCTGATATACGGCAGGCAAAAAAAAAAGTTCTCTTTTCATTGCAAAGTCATGAATTAGTCCCTCAAAAACAATTTATCTTGCAAGAATATGCTTGCTATACAACTGCAAGCTGAATTATTCTTGCACTCTTCTAGAACTCCTACAGTTTTGATAAAGCTTATTGAAAACAACCTTTATGGCTACTGGCACTATGTAAAAATCTATACAGCTCTATATACTTCACTAAAAACTAGCTTGTTTTTTTTTATATAAATTATACTATCTAAAAGTTGGGTTTTTCCCCATTGCAGCATTTGATCAAGATATTTGTGAAGTAGACGTTTAAAAGCTTCCAAGTTCCTCAAGCTCCAGTGTTAATTTTAGAAATGAGCAGAACTTTACACAAATATTGGTTGCTTTGAATCTGTGCTTTAATGTAGTGCTTCTAAGGCTATCTAATGCAAGGTACTGGCAGTGTTTTTGTAGCCATGGGCTACAGTTGTTCCTTTCTCCCGAAGAGACTTGCTGAAGACTGGCAGCCATTGACTTGTGGACAGAGCATGACTTTGAGTAGTATGCTTTAATGTACAGGCAACTATCTAAAATTGCATTGAAACTTACTGAGCAGGGCCTGTGCATCCTGCACTGCTTGATTTGCTTTGTCTTTTCAGCATGTTGCTCCCTGCTTATGCACAAGACATTTTGTTACTCCTAGTTCTTGATACGATTTGTTGTTTGCTATTGGGCAACTTTGATTTAATGCTGATCCTTGAAAGAGAAATCCCAAGAGGCCTGGATTGACCCAATTGATCACTGGATTGATCACTGTCCTGATTGACTCAATCTATCTATAATGTGGTCCTCTCCTTTTCCTACTGCCTTCCACTTTACTAGGCATTATCTTCCAGTGAGTCCTCTCATCCTGTGATGTGTTCAATGTATGGTAGCATCAGTGTAGTCGTTTTGGTTTCTAGGGAGAGTTCAGGCTTGATTGAATCATTAGTTTGTCTTTTGGTACCAAGTACTGCAGGCTATGTTTCAGAAGAACGAACTGGCAAACTACATCTGAGTATTCCTTGCCTAAGAAAACCCTATGAAATTCATGAGGTTGCCTTAAGTCCACAGACAGCTTGAAAACATACACACGCACAATCCATGGTATCTATAGAACTCTACTCCAGCACCACATGTCAGATCAGTTGATTTTCTTGTCAGTTTTCTCCATTGGGGATCTTACATAGTTCCTTCATAGCTGTCCCTCCAAGTGCTAGTCTGCTGATTTCTTGATTAGCTGCGTGGATACTATGTCTACTGCAGGGAGCTGGGAAATGTGGGACTGAGATCCACTACTCTGCCACTGATTGCCAACTAGCTTCAGTGCAGTGGTGAAACAACCTAACCATATGAGATACCATATTTATATTGCCTATACAGTTTTTCAGTTAAGGGGCTGGCCTTATCAATTAAAATGATCAGATGCACTTCTGATAAATTCTTACTGTTGAGATGCACAGATCAGGTATATATCAGATGGGATATATCAGTCAGAAGGTTGGTTTTTTTTTTAATGTGTCCACTCTGCAAATGGTTGCATTCATCAGTAAGACAATAAATCTTACCTGTTTTTCTGATGTTTTCTGTAGCATTAATTCTTCAATTTTTACTCCAGAGGCTTCTTTGTTGTACAGATCTAGTGCTTGTTTTGGTAGAAACAATTGGTCAATGTCCTAAAGCAGGAAAAGAGCACAGCATGTGACGGTCTGCTACAAGAGTACAACTGTACTGCAGTCATCCCATTTTACCACCTCAGTTTTTGGTTCAGCCTTCCACTGTTTCTTCCAGATCTCCAGTAGATGGATAAACATGATGGGCAATATCCCTGCTAACACAGCATAGCTTCATAGGATTATAGGAAGAACTGAGGGAGTCAGACTGGTAGGAAGGTGGAGCTGGGCCCATGTGTCATTCTGGGAACATGGCCATTGGAGGGGAACTTTGTGTAAGGAGGTTTAAAAGTACTTATGTTAGCCCATGAAATATGTAACTGGCAAATTGCAACATGATTATGGCCTCAGAAAATGTGATCATATCTTTTTTCATCTTATTAATCGTCTGTGTTCATAGAAGGAATAAATATCTTATCTGCCTTTTCATTAACTACACTTAGCTAGTGTACCTACCTGTGATGTATACTTGAATTCATCCCATCTTCCATCAGCTATGCGCACAACCACAGATGCACCTGGCACTAACTGGATCTAGAAGAAATACATTCTTAATCAGGTTTTGATCTTAACTGAGTACTGTTGCCCTCGAGTGGCAAAGTACCAGTCGAGATAAGAGAGAATCCATGGGTATTGTATGGACATTTATGTAGGTGAAAAGCTGTTGGATAGTAACATTAATAGCACCAGGCTTTAATTTAGCTTTCCCAAACCTAGTGTTCTTTACATGTTTGGGATTACAACCTCCTTTAACATCAGTCAGCAGAAGGGATAGCTACACAAAAACAAAACAGCTGGTTTATCTGGTTTGGGGCTTATGTTCTTTTAAGGAAATAAGAATTTGCTTGGAAATGACAGGCCGCAATGGGTATAGAATGTGGAGGAAAATGTTCCTTGCATAGAAATCGGGGCTTTCATTGGCTAATAATCATGATGGGTGAATTGTACATGAACTCCAGTGTCAGGCAAAATGCGTTTGTGTATCCATGGGCAGCTGGTGAATAGAATGCTAGACTAGATGAGACATTGATCTGATGCAGCATTCTTCCCTCCCCCCTTCCTTTTTTCCCTCCCCTGTTTTCACAGCAAGCATTTGGGGCAGTTAGGATTTTTTGTGGTCCAGACTGCCATAAAGCAGTCTGAAACAAATTCTGCATCTTTGCTGTACACTGCACTTATTTACAGAGGACTGAAAGGAAAAGTGCACTTTACACCAGAGCTTTCCAAACTTTTCATGTTGGGTGACACACTTTTTTGACATGCATCGTTTTGCTAGCAAACCAGAGGTTGAACAGTGGGAAAGGCAGCCCCCCTACCTGATCCTGGCTTGCTTCTGCTGCCCTTATTGAGAAAAAACCCTGGTGAGGGTGGCAGCAGCGGGAAAGGTAGCCCCCTCCCACAACTGACCCTGGCTCTCTGCTGTTGTTCTCACTGAGGAAAGATCCTAGTGAGGGCGGCAGCAGTGGAAAAGGCAGCCTCTCTTCCTGATCCTGGACCGCTGCTGTCATCCACACCAAGGAAAGACCCCAGTGAGGGCAGCAGCAGCAGGAAAGGCAGCCTCTTTTCCTGATCCCAGTTTGCTGCCGTTGCTCTTGCCAAGGAAAGACCTCAAGGAAAGACGCCCTCACCAAGGAAGGACCTCGGCAAGAGTGGCAGCAGGTGGAAAGGCAGCCTCGCCCCACCTGATCCTGGCTGCTGTTGCCCTCGCCGAGGAAAGACTCTGGCGAGGGCAGCAGCAGGAGGAAAGGCAGCCCTCCTATCTCATCCTGGCTCGCTGTTGAGGCAGCAGCAACGGGAGAGGCTTGGATGGGGGGGGGTCTTAGCTCAGGGAGGCGACACGTCACAACACGCTGGAAAGCCCTGCTTTATACAATTCACTCTGGGTTTTAAATTTACTATATAAAAGTCAAAGTTTGTGAGTTTGTCTGTGTCAGGCAGGCAAAGACCTCATATGATTGGCAGGCTGTGAAGAATCTATGGAATCCTGGGGTTGGCAATTCAGGGAGGGTCCTTTAGAATTCTCAGCCAGAGAGCTCAGGCTTGTTGCTATGGAGACAGGACCTACCAGCAAGGAGGAGGGCAGTGTATTTGCTCAGGAAATCAACTTCTGTGTGTTAACTCAGCATTCAGATTGGATTGGGAATATGGGGAAAAGTTACAGGTACTGGACAACACAGTTTGGGGAACTGGAGACACAGGATCTGAAATCCATGCATACTTCAACTGCATCTAATTCTTAAGGTATTTCTAACAAGTATTTACCCAGACAATGCTGGGTAAATACACTCATGTTTGTATAAACATAAGGCCCTTACATACTTTATAAAGCTACTTCCTATGCTTGCCAGATTACTTACCACCTGCTTTTGGAGCATGCTCTTCATAACACTGCTGCATTTCCCTTGAGATAAAGCAGCCAGGATGCTCTGTTCAAAGAAGGAACGTTTTGAATAGTAAGGTTTTGCAAATGTGAATGGTTTCACGAAGATGGGGAACATGGCAACACTGTACACCAAACCACCCACATTGCACCTCACATCTGACAAGGTGGTACTTCTAGATAATAGGTGTGTACAGGCAGACTTATTTTTATCTCTTTAATTTATATCCCACCTTCCTCCCAGCACAGGATCCAATGTGAAATGTTTTTTTGGAAAATAAAGGGTTCTCTGGAGCCATGAAGATTAATCCCTAGAATCCATCTGATTGCCTGTTTTTGACAGACTGCCTTTACATTTTAATGTTCTTAGTACTTATTAAAAATGGAATACATTTGATGTAATGTTGTATAGTAATGCAGGGAAATCATACCAACAAATATTTGCAAAGAATATTCATCTCCCCACTCAGCTCCCCCAAAAATGGTATGAATGTTTTTGTTTGCCAGCCAAGCATCTCCAGCAATCTCTGCATATGCCCAGATGTGTATGTGCACCTATGTCTTTAAAAAATGTAGCATTTTAGTGAATGTACCCAATTTCAAACTAGAAGCATAGTCCTCCATGTTGAGCTGTGCAAATTCCTGGAAACCTTGGTTTAGATTGGGTTGGTTATTAAAATTTATAAATAAATTTCACTTGTACCTTGCTAGGTGCCCCTTGATATAAGGGCAATTGGTAAACACTAGTGTTGCAGTAACCTGTAGAGAATACATGGAGAGCAGTCCACGCCTCACTTCTTGGAGTGCTACCTAACTGGTCTTCCTTCAGCATGACTGTTCTTTTTGTTGGTTGAGGATTTTCCTGTTCAGTCAACGCGTTGTGGGCTGAATTCACCACCCTTTTGTACAGCTGGATAATAACTGTTGAATATTCATAGTAAACCCTGTGGGGACAGGACTGAAAAGTAGGGGAAAAACATTCCAAATTCTGAAAGAAAAGGCTGTGCAAGCTGTCATATAGGGGGAACTCAAATATGTAGATGACAACTCCAAGAACTGCAATTACAAGTAAGCAACCTGTCCATCTTATGCCATGACATATAATGAACTGTAATGGGTTGGAGGGCATGGGTTACTACATATAGTTCAACTCTGCTTTTCTACCACTAACATTTTTTACGGGGCAGTAGGTACAAAACAAATGTGTATGTTTCTCCTAAGCAGTTGACAACACAGCCTCATTACCAACTCCAGCAAAAGTGTGTGGACTCCCTTTGGATTTCAGTATACAAGCCAAACTCGTAACACAATGGATTTAAGTGAAAATAGGTTATAGGGTAGCAATAAGTGATAGGGAAGTATCAGCCTAATTACAGGACTATTAAGGAGCATTTCTATATTGCTTAGCATTTCTGGGCCTCTTCTCACTTAAAATTTCAGTCAATTATCTTTTATATGATTCAGTTTAGATGACTGAGATAATAGGTTTTGAGAGGCTCTAGATCTGCATTTCCAAAACTGGGAATGATGAGTTTTAGTTCAGTATATCTGCTGGACCTCTCTATAGATAAATAGATGCAAGTATGTACCTCCATAGCATCTGCAGTTCATAAATAAAGCAAGTTAATATTTTTTTCTTCTTCGTGGTCTCTGTGCCTCATACATTAGGAGCTTTCGCGCGTGCGTGATAGCGTTCGGAAGATTCTAGAGCTTAGTAGCTTGGTGGGAAACCCTCCCCCATGCCGGTACTGCGCATGCTCAGTCCACCGAGCAACGGTAACTCCTCAGTTCTTTCTCGTCCGCTGTTGCGTACAGAAGATTCTTCTTAGTGGCTTGCTTTTTCTTGGTGTTTTCTTGGCTTGACTCAGATTTTGGATTTTTTTGACGACGGTTTTCGGATTACGGACTTAATTGATATTTTAACCCCCTCCCTTTCTCCTTCCTTCTTTTCTCTTCAGACTCCTTCTCGGACTCTTCCTCTTACTTCAGTTTTCTTCTCCTTGCTTGGACTATTGGCCTATGTCGGCTCCATCAAGAATTGTGTCTCTTGTGGATGGAAAGTTGCTCTCTCGGACAAACATTGCGAGTGCCTTTTCTGTTTGGGCGAGGCCCACAACGTTTGGGCTTGCCCTATTTGTAGAGAGTTCACCACCCAGACTCTTCGCAACCGTTCGTCAAGGTTGAAATCCCATTGCTGGGAACAGTCCTTGCGATGGAGGGAGCAGCCCGAGGCCCATGCCGAGATGTCCGAGAAACCATCAGCCGGACAACGAGCAACTTCACCATTGATGGTGTCGGCAGCTACCGCACTGTCCACCTCATTGGTACCAGGTTCGGTACCAAGATCAAGGCCGTCCATCTCCTCACTCCCGAGGATCCCAAAGTTGTCGGCGGCTGCCAAGACAACTAAGGAGGCGCCTGCGGGCTCACAGGCCTCCTCGTCAACCAAGCCTCCAACTGCTGTCCAGAAGAAACGTCCTCTCATTCAGGACATCAGTAAGGAGGAGAAGAAGAAGAAGGAGAAGAGGCGTTCCCTTCTAAGGAGGCCCGCCTCCCCACACCTCCACCGACCCAGCTCAATAGGGATCCAGGAGAGCAGTTGGATCCGGAAGAGGTCCTCGAGGTGTCGGATGAGGAGCAGACCGTGGAGGTCGTGCCTTCCTCAGAACCACCTGTCTTGACGGCTGCGGTACCCCCGCCGAGTCACCGCAGATCGGTGGACCGCCGGGAGGAAGTGATGGCTCAACACCGGCCTTCGCCCAGGTACCAGGCAGCCTCGGGCAGGAGCGAATCCCGCTCCCCGGAGCGGAGAGTCAGGCCGCCATCACCACGCGATCGAGAGGTGTACTATGAGAGAGCACACTCCCGCCCCTCGACTGATTCACCTTACACCTCTGCCTCTCATCTCGGCAGATACAGTCAGGAGTATCAGTGGTGTGAATATCCGGCTTCGTACCAATCCTATTCTCCGTCTTACAGGGATCGGTACCACCCAGATGCGAGACACTGGATCCCATTTCGACGGTCCTGCTCGCCCTCCAGGGACGACCATCACTCCCGATATTGGAGATCACAGAGCCGGTGTCCTTCTCCTTGCCACCGGAGATCTAGGGAGCCCTCACCCCGCTACAGGGCTGTGTCGCCTCCACCGAGGGTCACGTCTACTGCAACCCGCCCGATGTCGGAGCCCGTGACACAGATGGCGGCGCTGGTCACGACAGTCACCCAGGTGGCTAAACGAGTGCGTCCTGTAGTATTGCCGGTTATCTCATCGGCGACGCCTCCTACAACAGCTCCGACCGCGATGTCATTGGCGGTACTGGTAGCGACGGCGACTCCAGCAGCGACCCTAGATCTGCCTCCCCGTAGACCATCCAGGGAGAGATCTGCTGATAGGTCTCCGACCCATTCCTCCCAGTCCTACAACTTGGACATGGAATCGGAGGACTCGACACCAACATCCCACGAGTCACCTCCCTTGGGCTCCGGAGACCCGGTATCGGAGTCTGCGCCTGAAGACGTGCAGCAATTCTCTGCGATTCTGCTTCGGATGGCCACAGCACTCGGCTTGAAGGTCGCGGACCCGGCTCCAGCGGTGGAAGACCTGGTCTTCCACTATGTGGAAGCTCATCAACCGTCCACCGCGTCGCTGCCTTTCCTGCCAAAGCTCATGGAGGCCCTGAAGCATCCGTGGGCCAAGCTGGCTTCTGCCCAGCCAATACCACACTGGCTGGAGCACCTTTACAAAACGCAGAAAGAGAACGCGGAGTTCCTCTTCAGCCATCCGGTGCCAAACTCCATCGTGGTGGAGTCTGCCCAAACCAAAGGTGGCAACAGGGCAGAAAGCACCCCACCGGACCATGAGGGTCGTAAGTTGGACACCTTCGGCAGGAGGTTCTACACCGCCTCATCGCTGATCGCCAGGGTGTCCAACACACAGGCGTGCCTCGCGGCTTACCTCCGGAACCTGCTGGACCACTTCGCTCCTCTTCTAGCCAGCCTTGCAGAAGAGAGCCGCCCGTCTGCGGTGCAGTTCTTCAACGAGGCCGTGGCGCTGGCGAACCAGCAGATCATCTCCTCGAGAGACACCGTGGAGGTTGCCTCGAGGGTGATGGTGGGCTCTGTCGCTCTTCGCCGACATGCCTGACTGAGATTGTCGGGACTGCAGGAGGACAGCCGAAGGCGGATTGAAGACCTCCCCTTCAATGGTCAGGAGCTCTTCCACGCTACGACCGATGAGGCTATGGACAATATTGTTAAGGCGCACCTGACCACCAAGAAGATGGGAATAAACCAGCCATCCCATTCCTGTCGGTCCTCCGGCTCATGACCATCCTGGCGCAGGTCCTCCACCTTCCAACAGCGGTCTTCTCATTCCACCCAATCCCGGCCGTCGACCGCTTCCTCAGCTCGAAGACCGTTCCGACGACGTCCGACTTCGTCATCCAAGAAATCTTCATCCGAGGCGAAGTCCTGGTTTTGACCGCTTCTGCAGGTCGCCTCCACACCCAACCTTCAGCCTGCCAGCAGCCTTCCAAGATCAGCCGAGCCTGGCGAGACACCTCGCCAAGTGGCATTACGTCACCATGGATTCTTGGGTTCTTTCCATCTTCTGTCTTGGCTACGCCATAGAGTTTCAAGATATTCCACCGTGAGGCATCTACTATTCCACCCCGGCCAGCTCGGCCCTGCTGGAAGAGATCCAGTCTCTACTTCAAAAAGGGGCGATCGAGCAACTTCCATCTTCAGCCAAAAACACCGGCTTCTTCTCCCGGTACTTCACGGTACCGAAGACAGACGGTACCCTGCGGCCCATCCTAGACCTCAGAGGGGTAAATGACTACATCCGCCCCAAGAGGTTCAAGATGGTTACGCTATCCTCGATCCTGCCCTTCCTTCGTCGAGGGGACTGGTTCGCCTCCATCAATCTTCAGGATGCTTATCTCCACATCGCCATTCGCCCGCAGCACAGACGATACCTACGGTTCGCGGCCGATGGCACCTGTTACCAGTACAGGGTGCTACCGTTCGGACTCTCTACCGTGCCCAGGGTCTTCACCAAATGCATGGCCCCAGTGGTATCATACCTGCGGACGAAGGGCATCTCCATCTATCCCTACCTGGATGATTGGCTGTTGGTGGCATCCTGCAGACAAAAACTCTACAATGACATCCACCGGACATTGACACTTCTGATCCATCTCAGTCTCCAGGTCAACCCAAAGAAGTCCCCGCGAGGGTGTTGGACTTCATTGGTGCCACGCTGGACTCGGTATCGGCGAGAGCCTACCTACCGCTGGACCGGGCATGGACACTTCATCGGGTTGCATCAGCATTCTTCAATGCCCCGACGGTGTCAGCGAGGAGAATCCAACAGCTCCTGGGCTACATGACATCCACTACCGCCATGACTTACCTCTCCAGGCTCCGTGCATGGCCCCTTCAACACTGGTTCATCCGGGTCTTCGACCTGCTACTGGACGACCAGAGACGTCTACTTCGACTGCCTGCTATGGTGGCAGTCCTACAACCACCTCCTGTCAGGAATGCCATTCCGGGAGTCAACTCCGCAGGTCACGGTAATGACAGACGCCTCCCTCTTCGGATGGGGAGCTCACTGTGGTGATCTCAAAGTCCGAGGCCGGTGGATTGATGATGAGACCGTCCTCCACATCAACGCCCTAGAGCTGCTCGCGATCTGGAAAGCTCTGAGGGCTTTTCACCACCTCCTTACCGACCGAACGGTGTTGATCCTCACAGACAACACGACGGCAGTCTGCCACGTCAACAGGCAAGGAGGGACTCATTCGACCACCCTCCTCAACATAGCCCTCAATCTCTGGAACTGGTGCATCCCGCTACGAATCCATCCCGTAGCAGTTCACCTGGCCGGCCAGGAGAACACCACAGCAGATGCCCTTAGCAGGGACACCTCTTACCACCATGAGTGGTCCCTCTCCGACAAAGCGTTCCAGATGATTCAAGACCGCTGGGGTGAGCCGACGATTGACCTCTTCGCCACCAGCAAGAACGCGAAGTGCCGTCGGTACTGTTCGAGGACGGTCATGTTCGAGGTTCCATCGGCGAGGCCTTTCAGTTCAAGTGGAACGAGGGGCTTCTCTACGCGTTCCCTCCATTTCCCCTCCTGGGCCGAGTGATATCGAAGATCCTCACCGACTGAGCTGATGTTGTCCTCGTAGCCCCGTACTGGCCGAGGCAGCACTGGTTCGGGCCCCTGCTCGAGGCCGCCCGCGACCAACTACTCAGGCTTCCAATGACACCGGACCTGCTGTCATACTCTGATGGCCTCATGCTCCACCCAGACCTGCCGCTCCTGGCTCTCCATGCCTGGAGGATATCGCCTTAGACGATGCCGTCATCGGTAACGTCTTGACCACGGCCAGGAAGGAGTCAACACACTGCAACTATCATTACAAGTGGTGGCGGTTCGTAGCCTTTGCTGAAGCGAGACGGGAGCCAGTATCGCCTGTCAACTTGCCTACCGTACTCCACTTCCTCTTGCACCTTCAGTAGCAGGGCTTGGCCTTCCCTTACTTGAAGGTTTACCTCGCCGCCATCGTGGCATACCAGCCTCTACGATCCTCGTCCACGGCTCTCTTTCGAGACGGTACTGTGAAACGGTTCATGAAGGGCCTGCAGCATCTGTACCCACCGGTGTTGCCTCCGCTACCGCCGTGGTCCCTATCTCTGGTGCTATCACAGTTAACGACACCGCCCTTCGAACTGATGGTGACTGCTGATGACAGGCTGCTCACCATGAAGACTGTCTTCCTGGTGGCTGTAACCTCGGCCAGGCGAGCGGGAGAGCTGACAGCCCTACGGTCTGACGAGCCTTACCTTGTCTTCCACAGAGACAAAGTGGTCCTTCGGCCGGACATTTCATTTTTAGCGAAGGTGGTGTCGAACTTCCATCTTAGTCAGGACATCATCTTGCTGACCTTTTATCCTGACCCGACTACACCTTTGGAACGGTCCCTTCATTCCTCGGATGTTCGTCGGGCCTTGGTCTTCTACACTGACAGGAATGCCTCCTTTTGACAAACCCCGCACCTTTTCGTGTGCTACGGCAGGCGTCGAAGAGGCCACAAGATGTCCACCCAATGTTTTTCGAAATGTGTGGCACAGACTATCCAGCTGGCATACGAGCTCGCCAAGAAGCCTCCACCAGACTTTCTCCGGGCTCATTCCACCAGAGCCGTAGCGACATCTGCAGCCCTCCTGCGAGGAGTAGACCTGCAGGAACTCTGCTGTGTAGCAACTTGGTCTCAACCATCGACCTTTGTGCGCCATGACAGACTTGACTGCCGGTCCCGTCGAGATGCCCGGTTTGGACGTGTGGTATTGGCTTCTGTACTATAGGACCTGACCCACCATTCAACCGGTAAGCTACACAGTCTCCTAGTGTATGAGGCACAGAGACCACGAAGAAGAAGAACAGATTGCTTACCTGTAACTGTGGTTCTCTGAGTGGTCATCTGTGCCCTCGCACACACCCGCCCAACCGTCCCCTCTTTTTCAGGTCCGTTTTCATTCGGCGGACTACAGAACTGAGGAGAGACCGTTACTCGGCGGGAGGAGCATGCGCAGTACCGGCATTGGGGAGGGGTTCCCGCCAAGCTACTAAGCTCTAGAATCTTCCAAACGCTACCGCGCATGCGCGAAAGCTCCTAGTGTGTGAGGGCACAGACCACTCGAAGAACTACAGTTACAGGTAAGCAACCTGTTCATACAGAGCTTAGAAAATTTACTTTTTTGGACTAGAACTCTCAGACACCTCTATTCAGTATGACCATGCTAATAGAGGGTCTGGGAGCTGTAGTAGAACTTTTCCCAAACAGTAAAAAACAACCACACTGTGGCAGCTGGGGCTGTACATGGCTAAATATGTACCATTTTTGAAATAAAAGTGGTTTCACTCTACAACTGTGGCCATGTCTTTCAGTGAGGTAGGTCCTATCACTTGTGCTTTGGTGCTTGGACAGCTCTCTTTTGTTATGATTACTACATCTGGGCTAAATCCTGTGTTGATTTTTAACAGAACTTCAATCCTTTCTCTATCACTTCCTGCCTGAAAATCATCTCCGGAGAATCCTACATCTCCAGAACTGGTTTTGAGGGTGTGGAGAGGGGTATTTCCTTTCCCTTACAATTAAACTGTGTTTCCCTGTTCTGCCTGCAGAAATGTACTAATGTATCCTGCTCTCTGTTTTTAAATTGTATGCTTTTCTCAGATTGCTCTTTCTGTAGGATGGATAGTGGACTAACTAAACGAATAATACCTTGAAGCCATCAACCCATGTAGGCCATTTCTCATAGCTGTTCATGTCAAGTTCTTTAAGGAAGATGGGATAGTCATATTTCAGCCATTGTCTCCCAAAGTAAAATGCTCCAGGTGGGTTGAAGCAGAAATGAGCCACTGTCAAGCCTGACCAGGGTAAATTCAATGCTCTGTCCACTGCAAACTGGAAAGCACAGAAAATAACGATCAGTCAAGATAACAGAACATACAACAAAGGCTTGTAAGACTTAGTTCACTCATAGTCGGCAAATGAAGTACTAAACATATCTCAGCTATATGGTTCCAGTCTTCTCTTTGATATGCCAGCTTTATTGAAGCAGTGAATTTATGTCCTTGCATTCTGAAATAGTACTGTTGAGAAATGGATTTATTGCACTTAAAAAATACCTGTAGATAAGCAGAAATACTATCTGTGAGGTGATGCTTGCATTTCTGAATAAAAGATCTGCACATAAAAATAAGTACAAGGAGCTCCCTGCTCGCCATCATAAATTTTTCATATGTCATTGCTCATATTGAACTCTATATTCTTTATACTTAAAGAGTTCTGGTGGGGGGTCAGGAACTTGTGGCCCCTGGGACATACTGCCTGGCTTATTAGGTGCTACACTAGAGATGAAAATGTACAATGGAGGAAGAGAGGAGCGCTGTTTGTCGCAACAAAACCACTCATAAAGCTTTTGTGAATGCATGTCTTCAGGGTTTGTCTTCCATTCTCCATGCACCCCGTGTACATGCATACCTTGTTGACAAAGCCTCTGACAAGCTCTTTTTTTACAAAGTCTTTTTACCTGTCCAGCCCCCTTCCTCTTTTGTTTTTGTCCTCCATCTACCTGGAATGTTTTTTTTTTAAAGCAGCATTGGCACTGGGAAGATGGTGAAAGAGGTCTGGATAAACAGATTTTCAGTATCAGACTGAATCGCTACAGCAACTAATGCAATAAAGTGTGAACTGGGAAAACAGAAATAGTCTAGCTGATCCTATTGTAGCTGTGTGGGCCTTCCTATGACATGTAAGGTAAATAGCTGCCCCTAGAATCCCTTACTAATGTTGAGTTAAAAAAAAAGGCGGGGGTAAGAAGATGTCTCACTTGCAACCACCTGCATGTTAAAAAAAGATTGGTAGGTTTAACCACTGAAAGGGAAAGCATAAGAAAAGTGGAGGCTAGTGAAAGAAAAAGTCATCCCTGGGTACCTTCTGAAAGAAGTCTTCAAGTGGTCTCTAGAAGGTTCAATTTTTTTTTTTAACTTAAGCAAGGTTTACCTGACCTGGTTGGTTCATTTCACATGGCCTATTGTTAGTTTTGAGTAAAAAGATTCCTGAGACATGTTCAATTGCTCTTCTTTTTTGTGGTGTAGAAACCTATAATTTGTTTTCAATGTTATTTCTGCTACTGGTACCATTTTCTGATAAAGAATAATTTATTTTGTTATTTGTTACCCTATTCTCACTGGAGATCCAGGAAAGCAATGTTTACTCTTTTCTGCTGGCTGCAAAACACTGCCTAAGTACCACTTGCCATTTTCCAGCCTCTAAATGACTGTGGATACTGATGCTGTCATGAAGAAGTGTGTGTGTGTGTGTGTGTGTGTTTTATAGTAGGGGGACGTAGTACATAAAGTAGCACTGAATTCCTCCTTACATGTTACAAAAATTACAAACTGGCATCTTTTCAGCAGTTATAAATGTATAGCCTGGACATATGCATACATACCTGATTGGTATTCATGTTTACAATTCAACACTTTGCCAAAAATCACAGATGCCTGTCAAATGTACTTTAACATCCTGCTAGCAGAACAGAACACAGTTTCTTGCTGCAGCTGCTGGCTCTTAAGGTAGGTTTGGGGAGTAGGGTTGGGATGATGCGTAGTTGCACATTCATAATTGTTTCTGTGATAGAGGACTGTGGCCCCACAGGGTATGTCATTAAGAGGATTCCCCCAAAAAAGTCCTTGTAGCACATTAAAGACTAACCAGTGTTGTTTGGCAAAAACTTTATAAACACCTGTCTGTGTCAAGTACAATGTGATACATCTGATGAAATGGAATACAGTCCACCAAAGGTTATGACCAATAGTCTTTAATATGCCACATGACAGTTTATCAAGGAAGTAATTGTGGCAAAAAAATTTAGCTATTACTCAGTTTGGTTCCTGTGGTAAGACTTTTCAATCCTCTTGCCACAGGGCTTTCCATTAATTTCCATAGGCTTTATTCAGCCCTTGAAAAATGTGGATCCAACCTAAAAGTCTGCCCTCTTCCCAAAATTATTTTCTGCCTGGAGAACTAATTTTTTTTTAACTATAATGCCTAGAGTTTCCCACTACCATGCAGACTCTTATAAACAATAACATTTCCAGGGTCTGATTTTTGAGCACAACTATTGATCACCTGGTAGATTACAGTAAAATGAGCTAAGCCAAGAATTCTGATTCCTTTAGAAGTTCTCTTTCAGAGCATTTAAGGTTATTTTTAAAAAATTAATCTTTAGAATGTATAAGTTAAGCTTGTGTGATGTATGCTCCTCTAAATGGTGAACTTCAATTCCCATCAGCCCTTGCCAACACAGGCAATGGTGAAGATGTTGGTATTATCTTTTTCACAACAACCTTTACTATCAAAGTGTTTGCTAGTGGTAAATCTTAGTGAACTTTTGCCTGAAAACATATTTCAGGTTCACCTTGTAGCTGATTTCCCCCATTATGCATATTGGCTACAGTATGAGAGTTCTTTTCTTATTTAAAACAGGAATTGTAGCAACAATGGTGATAAGACTTATGCACATTTGCCTAGCACTAACATATACACAAGCAGGGCTGGCAGCTTTTCATCTTGACCCTGTAGCTGTGCCTATCCCAAGTAATTAGCAGATTATAGCATTTGATTCAGTATTGTTAAAAGTGTCACTTTCCAATTACCGCAGACAACGCTGCTGAGATACACAACCAAGTATAAAAATTGGATGCTGTTTAGAAGTGCAGGCCTTACCTCAAGTTGCTTATAAGGAAGCAGTCTTGCTGATGTGAATATCTAGGATATGTGTCCAAAGTATGGCCTCCATATGTTTTGGAGTGTCACTCTTACCATCTGTTGCCAGTATAGTCAATAAGGAGGGATGATGGGATTTGCAGTTCAGTAACATCTGACTGGGAGCACTTTGCCCATCTCTGATATAGAAGCTTGCTTTAAATGTAGTATATTAACCACTTGATCCTTGCATATTTACTCATAAGTACATCAGGAGATTTTAGTGTGTGTCTTATTCCCAAATCCATGTGTGTATAACTTTAGCCTCCTACACAAAAGTGTACAAAACTGCTCATGCTAGCCAGAAGATTGTTGTTCACCTTGATGCCATATGCTGGGATGTATCTGGAGATGTAGGTGAGGTTGAAAGGCTGTGGTCTGTTGCCTGGTATCCGTGTTAGTTTTTTGTGGATCCAGGTGGAGATCTCCTCATCTGTGTGCAAGCTCTTATGTCCAGCAAGCTGTTGAACAATTTCTCGAACTGAAACAACTGATCTGTATGGAACAAAAGCTGTGGTTCTCAATATGGCACAGATTCAGTAAACCTACCATTCATATGCCCAACATTGCAATTCTAAAATTATTTGAAACCAAAGTCTGGATTTGAAGAAGCATTTTCACAGATAGTCTTATATTAAATTAGAGCAGTGCTTCTTGTGATTCCTGGTGCTGGTGTTCATGTTCTTTGTAAATTTCCCTTAATTAATTAGTCATATGTGCAAATGTGGTGAAGTTTTGTCTTGGGTTCTTACTATAAGCCCTTATAGACCATATAGGCTCAATTGTTTAACTTAGCTAGATGTAAAAATATAGATGGCAAAGCTGCTATTTTAGAAGATAAAGAGGATGCTTAAGCTTCATAATTTCTAACACTGCTACTTCTGTTTGAGCCCTTCCAGGTATATGGGGTTAAATATGTACAAGAATAATGGCAGCACTTACCTTTAGGAAAATGACAGCATAAAACCAGGGAAGCCTAGTTTGGTTTTGACATGATATCGTAAAGGTTCCCAAAGTGATGTCCATTTGACTCTTTATTTGCCTCCACACTGAACTGTAGCCTAGTAGTTTAATATGTTGTTTATGTCTTTTAACTTCTTTTTCAATTCCTTGTCCCTTGTGACTAGCCACCTTCCTCATGGCAACCATTTCTGACTAGCCATGTCTCATAAGGCAGCCATTTGGTGACTATTCCCATGACAATTTTTCAGTAGCAAGTCACCCAGCACTGTGTCTAAATGAGGAAATATTACATCTTTCCACCACAAGCTGAGGAATCTCTTTTGGTCCTAAACCAGTGCCTGTCATCATTAATGGACTGGATGAAGGCAAACAAATTGAAACTTAATCCAGTTGATAGGCAGATCAGGGAAAAGGGATTCAACCTATGTTAGATGAGATATCAGTTCCCTGAGATGTCAGATCTGCCCACAGTAACATATGCCGTGGTTACATCATGGTTGGATGACTGTAACGCGTTCTACATGGTACTGCCTTTGAAGAGTGTTCTGAAACTTCAATTAGTCCAAAGAGCCACAGCCAGATAGGTAATTGACTGGCTACAGCGATCACACACCCCTCCCTGTTGCAACAGCTCCACTGGCTGCCAGTCTGTTTCCAGGCACAATTAAAAAAGCTGGTGATGACCTTAAAGCCCTACATGGCTCAGGTCCTGGTTATTTGAAGAACCGCATTCTCCCTTATGAACCAGCTCAGGCTTTGAAATCTGCTTCAGAGGCCTTTGTCTCTGGCCTTTCCACATGGCACTGTTATAGCACTATTGTTCCACTTTCAACATCCCGTGGAATTCTGGGGTTTGTAGTTTAGTGAGACCCAAGAGTTCTCTGGCTGAGAATTCTAAATGCCCTTTGCTAAACTGCAAACCCCAGTATTCCATAGGATGTTGAAAGTGGAATGATAGCACTATAACACTGCGGTGGGGAAAGGCCCTCTGTCCCACCACCATCACAGGTGCATCTGGTAGG